>JAUELO010000150.1:2189848-2203075 GCA_032357855.1 Amphibolips quercusostensackenii
ATCTGTATTTGCGCTTTGCGATCAGATAATATTTTCAAACATACTTATCATTTTTGTAATAAAAAAATTAAATCCCTTCCGAGACTTTCATTTTTTCAGTATCCAATTTTATACTGATTCTTGGTACCATCAAGTAAGCATATTACAAGGATTCAGAGGCAAAACTTTTCTTTTCATAAACAAAATATTTTAACAACAATCATGTGTAATTGTTGCTTACTGTTGATCCTAAATATTCTTGTTGCAAGTTTAAGCATTAGGAAATTGAAAACATTTTGGTATAATAAATATACTGCACAAGGTTTTTTCGATGAGGGATCAGATGAGTTCCTTTTCAATTCAAGGGATCTCAGATCATTGAAAAGGAAGAATATTCAAATGGCTATATTTAATATTTATCTCTTATTTTGCAGAAAAGTATTAAACTTTATTACTTTTATTTCATCAACTGAATTTACACTCCAAAGTTCGAACATATAAGTATATATCTGAAAACTGTTATCAATCAAAGGCCACTTTTTGTCAAAAAGCTTAACCTCTCAAATCATTCTTATTCCAGTTTCTCTTATTAAGGGTGATATATTTAAAGTTAGCAAGTATGTCTTGACACTACATGGTAACAAAAAGACGAGAGTAATATTATCACAAAACAAAGGCGAAGTCATCTTTTTGTGATTTTGCATTAGTTTTTTTTAAGCACTGTCCTCGAAATGAGATCATTTTGTGTTCTGCAGATTTAATAATAACATCATTATTTTAAAAATAAGTATAGGCGCATTATCATCTTGATGCATACCAATTCTGCTAAAAAATAATAAATATTGTTGAGGTGAATTTTTTCATGACCGATCAAATGTATTCTTTCTGACTTACAGACATGACTCCACGGGAAATAAGTTTTTTTATTTATTGAAGGAAATTCAAAACACATTAATAGCCTGCAAGAGGAACTTAAAAAACCCCACTAAAACAATTTTAAAAATGTCCTTGTATGTGTAGCTTCGTTTTTTTTTACCACAAACTGAAAAGTGATAGCGGTAACTGCATAAAGCTTAAAACGCATTTTTTAGAATACGTACAATTTAGTGTAGGTTACAATTTAGGTAACATTTTTGTAATGTGCAGTTAAGTAATCTTAAATTGAAAAGAAATAATTTGTTCATTTTAATTATTCAAACACAAAATATGTAGTATGTATTTGTCCTGATGATATTGAAAGTAAGAAAATAATAGTGAATTTAATACAAGCGACTTTTTAAGTATCTGTATTATAAAAGTGCAAACGATTTGCTCATTGCATTAAATATATGATTACACTTCATCTTTCATGATAAAGAGTTTCTGGACACATTTATTTTATTAAGTATAGTATATAACCTACGTTGAGTTTATAGGAGGGCGAGGAGCCCTGAAAAGGATACCCTAGCGCTTAAGCGATAATGACTATTGTGTCACACCCTTAACTATTTGCTCTCAGTAGTTGATTTAAGACCGTTTGATAAATCCCAGTAGTTCTCTCACTAATCGCGTTAAAATCTGTTTAGGTTACATGAAATGGGCCCCGAAGGTTTGTTGCCTGAGCCTAGCTAATGCCGGGCACTGGCATAATACATACATGGGTGTTTCACCATCCTTTCCGCATTTACTGACATGTCGTGGGGTTGCACCCAATTCTGTGCATGCGATAGTTTATCTGGTAATGTCCTTTGAGAATCTTAACTACTGTCATACTAGTAATACTAGAATTGTCCTGGCACTGATCATTCTATACATATAGTGCAGGCTGGATTTTGAATATTAGCAACCCTAGGTTTGTTCCCAGTATTCCTGGTGCTTTGTCCGGATCCAGCTTTCAATGGCCATTCCGATGCAGCAAGACGCTACTTCCAGTACCGGTTTCATTCCTATGCTTTTTTGTATTCCCAAACCAGCATAAATGTTACGTCTCGTTTCTCGTCTGCAGTTGATGTCGCTTGGCTGTCCAAGCAGAATGTTATTGCCGACTGGATGCGTCTTCTTCTATTGATATCTCAACACAGCGAAGGATAGCCAAGGCCACAGCCTGAAAGATGGTGGCATGCTGACCAAAGGGGATTACTATCGCCCTCCTTCTTGCGCTGTCAGAATTCCTGTTCTTGACCCACCCGCTTCTTCAAAGCTGTCTTTGCAAGGTTGAACATATAAACTTTGCTCACATGCTCTTACCATAATCTATGTTGTCAAGGCAAATATTCACTGCAAATTAATATTTAAATTATTTTTCAAAACTTTAATGAACAGAAACAAAATCACACTGAAAGCGCACAGACACTGAAATAAAAGCGGAACATATTCTACGGTCTGCAGTTTATGATAACAGAGTACAGTTTGCACTGCCTTAAGTAGTTTACTTTGTTCTAATTCATGGTCAGAGAAAATAGAAATTGAAGGGAAATGTCGTCAGGGCTAGCTATTCGTCTATGTCGGCCCACTGCTATTTTATAGTTGTGACCACCACCACCTGTGTGCGGGCGCGGCAAAACTTCTTTTAGGTAGAGCGAACTTTTCGTGAAATGACAAATTTGGAGCGTGAAAGAGAAACATCCTTTGCGTATTTAGTGGCATGCGAATCACAAAAAAACTTTTTTAGCATCATTCAATGCGTAATCAAAATGTAAAGCAAGAGATGCAAACGTCAAAGTAAGACAAGTTACCAAACATTGTGCCTACATTTGCACTGCCTTTACTGGTCTACTGCGTTTAAATCCATGGTTTCTATCTAGCACCTATGCCTTTAGTTTGAAAAATTGAAAGTTCGATATAATTATGCTTGTATTATTTCAAAAAATTGTTTTAAAATGCATTCTAAAATTTAAAACGTTGTTTTTATCCCAGCTTTGATAGAGCTCATCATGTCGCGTCCATTGAACATAATAATTTTTACTGACGTCAAGAGACTCATACAGACAGTTTGAAAAAAATGTAATAACACAAAACCTACTTGATCTTATTTTTATGAATAAATAGTGATATATCTATTATCAAACATGCAGGCATTATTAGTTAAAATCATAGGTTTTTGTCAGATAAAAAAAGGAAACTTAGTCTGACAAAAGTTTAATTCATTTTTTATCTTCATTTGTAAAGCTTTAGCTTTTTTTAAACAATACTTATGATTAATAGAAACTGTGAAGTATACGAACTTTTATGCCTGTTTCCGAAATTTTTCAAATTTAACAGCAGTTGATTTAAAATAGATCATTTTTGTATGTTTATAATTGCAACTTGAATAATATCTAAGAACAGAAAATTAAACTTATAATGCTTTTAGATTAATCATTAAAAAATTAATAGACTTGAAAACTTACGTACTTTAATTTAAGCTTAAAAAAATGAATAATATCAGAGAAGCCTTTAAAACAAAATTTCTTTAACATTAAGTGTTCAAAATTACAGAATTTCAAACACAAAAATTATATTAATTAAAATTTTTAAATTTAAAACTTCCAACAAATATTTGAATTAAAATCTAACGTTTTATCGCAATACAGGTATTAAGAATACAAGAACACAATACATATTTAACTCACTAACCTACCCTTCAACGAAATAAAAATGATAAAAGTTAATAATGTCGTCCTTGCAATTTTGGACAATAAAAAAAAACGGTCCGTTTTTCATCTCCGGCAAAATATTCATAGAAATTTTTGAAACAAAAAGACTCTTCTCCAATCAAAAGAAAATAAAAACCGAAATTTTCGCCTTTTCAATTAAGTAAAAATCTGCAATATAAGTGAGTTTCCTCTCTCCATCCAGAAAGAAATATGAAAATGTAAAATAAAATTGCTCATCTTAAATGAGTTTTAAATCAAATATCAGATCGACAAAAGGATTAACAAATAGGTCATAAATAAGTAATGACCGATTTTTTTAATGTTATCGGCTGCTAATTGAAATCTTCTTAGGCGAAAATCATTATTGATATTATTTAAATTTATTTTTATCACATTTTATAGGTGCTTGATAAAAAATGATAGCTTTATTTTCACAAATTAGTCATGGTTAAGATAATTACATTTCATTAATTAGAGGCACAACTGATATACAAACATCTCGTAAGTGTCAATGCTAGATAAGTTTAATAAATAAGTTCAGAATTATAGCAAAAAATATATAATATAACAGAGTATTGAAAAAAATCATTGGGTTCACTGTGACCCAGATTCTCTGTTAAAGCAGTAATCTGTTTTTTCTCATCCAGCAAAAATGAAGATCCTCACTACTGTCGTCCTGTCATTGGCGGTTATTATTAATTATTTTGGTGAGTATAATAATATTATAATTTACTTTTGACTTAAAAACATTAATTAGAATTACGAAGATAAGAATTTTTTCGATGTATTTCTTAATATATCTTAATTTGTATCCATGGATATGCTTTCAGATCCCTAGAAAGAATTTTAAATCTTTGAATTTAGAAATTTCTATAAATTCTTACAGCACTTTAAAGCACTCTTAAAACTCATGAAATACTTTAAAATGATATAATATACTTCCAGCATTTGGAAATCCCTGAAAATCTTTAAAATTTTGAATTTAAGATCTATTGAAATCCGCTAGAACATATGAAAATCTTTTAATATTTTTAAAATTACACTAAATTTTAAGGTATAAACATCTGCAAAAGTATAATCTATTGGTGTGACATTCTTTTGTTTCTTTATATGGATACAGGTTCAAAAATTATTTGCATACCACACCAGCAGAAGCAATCCTTTCAAATTTGCTCTGATTCCGAAAAATTGCAGATATACAATCAAAACTGTTGAAATACCTCAAAATGCTGCGAAATATTTTCTAATTTCATTAAAATTTTATAAAATCCCTGAAGATAATTTTCATCTACAAAAAACCTCAAAATCTTTAAAATCCTAAAATCTAGTGAAAATTAAGAAAAAAGTAGAAACGCTTGAAACTGAAAATTCGTCAAAAGTTGCAGAAATTTCATTTTTGTTGGTGCTTAATTTCTTTAAAAGTAAATAGTTTTTTTAAAGTTTATTTGCCTTGCTCTGACGTCCTAGTTCAGCACATAATTGTTGTTCAGGCCAACATAATATTATTCAACAAATGTATTAAAACCATTTTCTTTATTTAAGCCCAACCCAGTGGAATATTATCTTAGGCCTGTTTTCATGTTTACATTAATTATACTAATTTAAGTATCTTATTAGACACCTTCATATAGATGTTGGTGAAACTTTTAATAATTATTTTATTCTGGAGTCTGATTTTTGAAATACAAATATCTCACAGCAACCGGCATGAGGCATATGTAACCCATGCGAGGATAACTATGGTATATATTGTAAAATATGATCAAGCGCCAAAATGATCATTATTTTGATTTCCTTTTTTTCTTAGCTCTGTTTTATTTTGTACGAAAGAACGATTGATAAGGAATTTATCATAATGAAAATACTTAGACAGTCTATAACAGATTAGAAATAAGACCTTGAATTAACTAAACTTCATTTATTTGAATCTTCATAATATTCTTGTTGATATTCTATTTCATACTCTGTGGTTTTGAATATTAAAAATATTTCACAGAGACCAAGTTTTTTGGAAATAAGTAATAGATGTGTTATGTACAAAAAAATTAAAAACAATGCATAATTTTTTCCACCATGTATAATCTATATATAATTTTTTCGGCTGGGGTATAAATGTATTTAAATCTTCCTAACAAGAATAATTATTTTTTGTATCATGACAGTAGACGTATTCAAAAGAAAGTTTGCGACATTTGTGAACTATTTAAACATTTGATGGTATAAATTTAGATATTATTGTTTAAGTGCAGATAAAAAGTCGTTTCATTTATCTCAATGAAACCTTGTTGCGGCAACACAACTTTATTTTACGCACTGATTTTTGAAGTTTGAATATATTACAAGATCGATCTCGAGACTCATATAATTCATCTGATAAGAACTATACCAAATAGTATGTATATATATTAAGGTGTATCACCTTAATAATCATCAAAATATTAAGAAGACTTGTAACAAATTAATAATTACGCAATACGAATGTGCAGTAAATAATTAAAACAAGAATTAAGTTTTAAAAATTGTAATACATTGTTGAATTTAATTGAACGACAGTAGGTACAATGCCGGTCTTATGGATCTTAGAATACCGATTGGCGGTACAATTCAAAAAACTTATCTCAATTTTAAAAATTGTATTTAACCGGTAAAATTTTATCATAGAACTTGAATTTGCGAAAATATTTAAAAAGCTTCTGAATTAAATGTGATATTCCGGGTTAAATTTTTCAATAAAAAAAGAAAGTCGCTAATAAACTTCAGCTATGTCTTTGTAGCAAAGAAAGATTTTCAATCTCGCCAAGTTTTTATAAATGAATTTATAAAAGTTTTTTATTTCTTAATTTTTTTATCAAATAATTACTATAAAAGAGTGACGACTTTGACTGTCAATTAAGGAACCGATTTTTTCAACAATCCTCATAGTTATTTGTAATTTCTTAATTATTTTTTTGATTAAATTCTCTCACTACAAAAATCAAAGCAGTTCTAGTGAAATGAAGTTATTTAACTATTTTACTATTTGCATTTTTCTCTTTGAATATGTTGATTATTCAAGCTAAAGGATCTTCACAAATGCACTTTAATTTAAAAAACCTCTATAACCGACTCAAAATAACAGCTTTGGAATTTTCTCACAAAGAATGTGCATTTCCTTACACTGTTGGCTGCTCAGCACAGTGCTATTATGAAAAATCTTTTGAGCTTTAAAAGGCTTTCAACATTTAGACTTTTTTATTCGTAGATTCACTCAAACTGGAAAAGCCATTGCATAATCAATTGAATGTATTAATAATTGTAAAAAATATTTATGAAATACATTCAAAAAATTACGGTGAACCAGGACAGTTGCAACCAACTTTCACTAGGTTTATTCATTTAGGTTCGAACTCCTACCTTATTTTTGATTTTAAATTGCATTATTCGAATGAATATAAATTCCGACAAATTGTCCGGAACGTAAATTTTTTTCACCTTACGTACTTAAAAAAAAAAAATTAATTGCTTTTTGTTGCAGAATTAAGTTCTCAGTCCGAGTCATTATCTAATTCTGGCTCTGTTCCTGGTGTTCGTCGTGCCGGAAGTTCTGATTCTCCTAAGAGGTCTTCTTCTTTTTCTGTAAGGCACAGGTCTAGGTCTCCTTTTTACGAACGTTGTTCTTCAGAGAAGTCTTTGGCTTCAGAACCTCCTTATGCTATCAGGTGCATGAATCCACCCGAAAGGCTTCCTTCTCAAAACGGACCTGGACATAAGCTTGACCAACTTCCATTTATTCGGCTGACTCCCAAAACGCAATCGAAACGGATATTTCAACTAAGAAGATTTACTTTTCCTTATGATAAAAACCTTAAAATTAGAACAGGCGGTAATAACTATCATTCTGTTCCAACCCAAGAACAAATTGTTTTATCAACGTCTGATGGTGAAGTATTTGCAATATTGGAGAGAACTGATGTACTTGCTGGAATATATGCCTATGATGCTCGTGCAGAAAGTAAGAGACGAGCAAAAGTAAACATAGAAAGAGGCACTGTTACACCACTAACGACAGGAGAAATCGATGATACTCCAGTTGGTCCCAAATATCTAATCAGAAAAAATTTTTATATAAAACGCGTACAGCACGTGTAAACCGCAGTCCTTCATGCACCATTAATTCAGTCGAAAAAATCTAAACTCTATTCTTTTGGGATCGTAAAGAAATCTACTTTCTTTTAAAGAATTTTTGTATCAAAATCATAACACAAAAAAGCTCAGAAGTCAAAATAAGATTACCTACTACCTCCTTACCGGTTATTTCAAAATTAATATTAAACTAAAACATACATAAAAAACAAAAAGGAAAGTGAGACAAAACCACCATCTCGCTTTCTCTTTATTCCTACTCTGCATTTTTTACACTGCTGAGGACCAACATGTTTTGAAGTTAACTTTTTGTCTAATTTACATGCTTCACAAAACAGGAAGTTTTTGTTAAACATTACTAGAGCTAAGTCCCAAATTCAATATAATTATTATCTAATTTTTTTCTGAAAATTAACTAAGTTTATGTAGCGATATCAAACGAATGATTCATTGTAAGAAGTTGCGACATGAAAGTGATGTTAAATGAAAACAAATAGGACACATGCAAGGAGTCCGAAGATGTATGAAAGAATATTCGATTCGTTGTTATTTATTGAGTCAAGTTTCCCTCACTAAGCTTCGTCGATTTTTCTTCATAGCGCAAAAATTCCTTAACAATAAGCTTGTGGTATTTTGCAGCGTAATTTCTTATTGATTCCGTGAATTTCCGTGAAATTCAGAAAAATTTATAAACATTTATAAATTTCCAATAACTTTTGTAGCCTTTCTTAATTTATAAGTGACACTTTTATTTTTGCGGCTTATCCCTTTTTTAAAAAAAAGTAAATTGTTCGCATAGCGCAAATAATTTCAAAACAATAGCCTAAATATGAATCTACTAAATAGGAAATTGATACTTTATTTTTCTTCAGTGAAAGATTCGACTTTCTTCTTGGACAAAGACAGGAAAACTGAAACTCGAGAGATTCGTTTGCCAATTTGTTACGCAGTTTTTATTATTATTATTTTTTTTAAGTGAATGTGACCGTTCAAAGCATGAAAAATCTTCGTTTTTAATCTCAAAACTCAGTTTCTTCAAAATATTGTTATTCATTATATTTCATAAAAATTAACGTAAGTGAAGACGAGAGTAGAAAATAACAAAATATTTTGCCTTTATCCCATTCTTAAATTCGAAAATAGTTATTTGGAAACAATAAACTATTTTACATGAAAGCATAAGATTACAATGAAAACTCACATCGAAAATAACGCACTTTGCGTCACCTGACGACATTTGTCCTGAACTACTGAAGGTTGGAAATAGAAAATTTACTATCAGAACAAACTTTCATCTAGAATGATTTTTTTTTTTATGATCTGAATGAACTTTTCCTTTAACGGATTTCAAGAACATTTCATTCAAACAAATGTGTGTGAGTGCAGTTTCTGCACTCTGTAGTGGGGTTGTATTATTATAACACAAAATCCAATAAACAAGAACAGAAACTCCAATAAAACAAAATTTTAATATTAAGGAAATGTCGTCACTTTTTAAAACAATACCGTTAAAGAATTATGCATTTTAATGGTATTCTTTATGTTAGCCGTGTCAAATTCTACTGACTCAACATCGAAAAAGTAACAAAATAATATTTCGATGAATCTAAAAAGAATATTGAAAAACCTAGGACTTCCTTATTTTTTAAGTAAAAAGAATTCGCTACAAAACTCGTGCAAGTTTAAAAAATCATTAATAATACTTTTTTCGAATCACATTTTCTTAATATTTTACAATAAAATATATTTTGAAACCGTTTACTCGTAATCAAAACAGTTTATAAATGCAGAAATGAAGAAATTGAGAAAGGTCCTGTAAATGATTTTTTTTAATGCAATGAATTTTAAATTTTACATTTTCATGTAAAAAATTTATATTCGTCAATTAAAATTGTTCTGAAATTAGCCTTTTAATGGACTTTATTCTTCCGCCATGACCCATTATATTATACAGAAGTGTATCGGGTTTCAATCGTGTACAAAACTACGAATCTTGCCGACGCGACGGTTCGTGAACATTGCAGTTCACTTCTTCAGGGCTGACCTAAAAGTGAAGTTTTCAGGTTATTTTTTCATAGAGAAAAATCAGACACAAAATATTAGCAAGACTATTTGTGCAACAAAAATTGTTTATTTTTCAACAAAAAAAGCTCCAAAACATTGTAAGGTTCTTTTTTATCTAAAACGAAATCCTAACTTATTTTTTTTATTGCCTTTAGTTTAATAAATCGACAGATTATTGTAACTGTACTGATATCTTTATTGCTAATTGTCTTAATTGTCTCGCCCTGTCATTAGCGGTTATCCTTAACTATTTTTTTTATATAATTATATGATAATTTTGTCTTAATTTAAAAAAAAATTGTTTTTAATTACATTAGTACCATTTTTTTTAAAGTGATGCTCAATATATCTGAATTTTAGTCCATGACATGCTTTTAAATCCGTAAGAACAATTTCAAATATTTGAATTATTTTTCAATTCTTTTAGATATTAACATACTCATAATAATTTGACATTGCTGAAAATCTTTAAAATCGTAAATTCAAAGTCTTTTAATATGCGATAAAATATATTAAAGTCTTTTCATATCTTTAAAATTACAGGAAATTTTCAAATATGACTTTGATCTGCAGCAGAATAGTCCAACAAGGTGACACTCTTTTGTTTCTTCATACTTTTTTTCTCGTGTTTTATTTATTTTTTTGCTACAGATTTTTGTACTCAGTATATACCGCTTATGCAAAAACAAAAACTCTAGATTAACTCCGTTTCTGTAAAATTGTGAATATCCAATAAAAAAAGTTAAAATACCTCAAAATGCATCAAAACATAAAATTATTTCAGGGTAATCAAATTTGACCAAAGAATTTGAAAGTTTTCAAAACCTTGAAATTTGGTAAAAATTTCAAATGAAAAATCTGCCTGCTGCGCGGGCGCATTCTCATCACGCGCTGCGCGCGCGGCTCGCAATTTTGAGCGCGCCTAGAGCGTGCGACAGTTGGACCTGTATTTACCTCGCGCTACGTTTTCAGTCTTTGCTTTTTCTTTACATTTGTGCACAGACATTTTCAAATAAAAAGTCAAAGAATCGACAACCGTAATTTTATTCTTGTGAATTCTCTTTTGTTAAACCTCTTTCGGCTTCAACTACCACATTCTCATCACATACCTCATGACTTTTTTTTTCTATTTTGTGTAGTTTTACCACAAAATAGAATTTTCGATTGTGCATTATCTTTTTTATGCGATTGAAACATAAATTTGTAATTATTTATAAAAATTAGAACAGTTGTTATGATAATCTTACAGGGCTTTCAAAATACAAAGTTTTCCTTTTCCTGACTTTTTTCATATCGTGCTTTGTTTGGATAGAAGTGTTTATGTTTATCTGTTTTTTTTTTGGATTTTGAAAATGGTATAACTCTGATAATTTTTTTTTTATTTATAAAAACTGTAAATACTCATTGTCAAAGTTACCAAGTGCTACAAACAGACGTACATTGCATTTTTCAAGTTTGATAAGAAAACGCCTTAAAAATTATAAAAATGCTTTTACTTTTTGAATTTGTGTTCAAAATAACTAGTTATTAAAATTTGTCTTTCTTTTCAATCGACAGTGACAACAACTACAGTAAAATACAATAAAATTCTTGTATTTTAATCTTAATATTATTAACATTGAAACTGTATTTGATACTCGGAAGGATATTTGCAACAAATATAAATGGTTGAAATAATTTACGCTACATATTCAAATTTTTATTTACGAGTGAATAATAAAAAATCGCTTTAGCTTCCTAAGCAAAGCCTGGTTGAGGTGACTGAACTTTGTTTAACGGAATGAGTTACGAAATACAAATATCTCACAAAAAAAAGCTCGAGGCTTATATAATTTATGAGATAAGAACTGTACTAAATAGTATATATTGTAAAAATGTTATTTCATAATATTAATACCCTAAAATTTTTAATTTTTTATGGACAAAAGGTTGCTTAGTAATTCAGATCTATATGATTTTGTTTGTAAACGAAATATAAAATAAAGATAGTAAGATTTTCACGAAAGTATAGTTCAAAATAGATTTTAATTATCAGCAACCCTGGATTTTTTTCCAATATTCCTGGTCCTTCATCCATATTAGAATGTTCATACATTCTAATGCAGCAAGAAGTTACTTCTAGTACCAGTTCTACTCCTATGCCTTTTTGTATTTCCAAACCAGCTTAGATATTATGTCTGGTTTGTCAACTGCAGTTAATGTTGCTTGGCTGCCCAAGCAGAATGTTATCTACCTACTTGCTACGTCTACTTTTGTTAATGTTTCTGCAAAAAAAAAGGAATGCCACGACCTTAGCTTGAAAGAGAGTGGCATGCAGAGCAACTGGGATCCCTATCACTTTCCTTCTTGCACCGCTTGAGCATATCCCTGCTTTAGATGCAGACGCGGAAAGTATAGGTGAAGTTGAACATATAAACTTCGCTCACATGCTCTGACTATAATGTATGTTGTTAAGGCAAATATATAATGCTTATTGACATTCAAATTATTTTGTAACACTTGAATGAACAGAAACAAGAGCCACACTGAAATCATACAGGCACTAAAAAAAAGGAACAAATTTTACGGTCCGCAGTTTACACCAACAGTGTACAGTTTGCACTGCCTCTACTAGTTTGCTGTGTTTAAATTCATGGTCAGAGAAAATAGAAATTTTAGGGAAATGTCGCCAGGGCTGGCTTATCTCCTAGGTCAGCCCACTACTATTTTATTGTTTTGAGCACCAGCACCACCAATGTGTGAGCGCGGCAAAACTTCTCTTACGGACAGCAAACTTTTCGTGACATTAAAAATTTGCAACGTGAAAAAAAAACATGTGCCGTGTACTCAGTGGCAAGCAAATCACAAAAACAGTTTTTTAGCATCAGTGAATGCGTCATCAGAAAGTGAAGCAAGAGATACAAGCTTTAAGGTAAGACAAGTTACCAAACATTGGGCCTACATTTGCACTGCCTCTACTAGTTTACTGTGTTTAAAATAATGGTTTTTACCAATAGCACCTAATGCTTTCATTTAAAAAAAATCACATATCATTATACTCATCCTCATATCAATTCACAAAATTGTTTTAAAATGTATTTCAAATTTCATAACGTTATTTCATCGCAGCTTCGATAAAGCTCTTTTTGTCCTGTCCATTGAACATAATAATTTTTACTTATGTCGAGAAACTCATACAGACACTTGGAAAAAATTGTGATCAAACAAAACCTAATGAATCTTTTCGCAGTCGAAATGGCGTGTCAAATGCTTAGGAGAGGAGTCATTGCGTTAGGAAGCATACTTATTTGGCGAACAGTTTGCCGTGATGAACAAGGTATTTGTACTAGGGCGAGGTTCTTCCATTAAATACGTTATTCAATTTATTGCAGCAATTAATTGATTGGATGCAATAGCGGTGTCTTTACATTCTTTGAGGGCATAAATAATATGCGAAGTTTGGGCCAGC
>JAUELO010000150.1:2247114-2259500 GCA_032357855.1 Amphibolips quercusostensackenii
TTTTGTTAATGTACCTTTTCAGTTTGTTAGTTTAAATGTTTTTTTTTTTAATTAGTCTTTTTGGCTTTGAAAATTTGTTTTCTTTTAGAGAATAATTTCTTGAATGAAAATTTAACTTTTTCATTTTTGATTAAATATTGAATATTTTAGTGGAAAATTCAGCCTATTGTTTAAAAATTCAACTATTTAGTTATACATTAAGCAATTTGGTTAAAAATTAATTTATTTTGTTGAATATTTAACTATTGCGTAAATGAAATTTTGCAAATAAATCAACTGGCTTGGTACATATTTACGTGTTTGAAAATAAAATTCGTCCTTTCAGGTTTAAAATGCATTTTTTTTGTGAAAAAGTTTTTTTTCAATTTCCTTATTTTTAAATAATTTTTTTTTTTGTTGAAAATTTAATTTTTATTTAAAAAACACTGTGTGGCAGTAAGTCCACACGGCAGAAGTGGAACTTTAATGGCTAACATTTGGAATTTTTCGTAGGGAATCATTATGAGTTTCAAGAAGATCCCGTGGTAAAAGAGTGCAGAGAAAGAGAGAGTAGGGATATCAAAGAAAGGTCTTTAGCTCCATTGCGAATTGCCGCACAAAAAGAAGACTCGAATAGAGAGAGAAGGGAAACAAGGAAAAGGAAATGGGAAAAGTTAATAGGGAACGGGGGAAGTGGAAAATGGAAAGTAAAATGCAGAAAGTGGACAGGGGAAGGGGAAAAGGAAAATGAAGAAGGGAAAAGGAGAAATAGCAAATTAAAAAAGGGAAAAGTAAAAAAAAGACTGAAAGATTCTTTCGACCCTGGTTAAAGGCATGAAAGTGATTATCATTTTAATAACTGATTTTTATAAGGGAAAAATGAGGCGAATGAAAAAGAAAGAAATAGGAAAATGTGAAAATGGAAAAAGGGAAAAGCAAAGAGGTAAAAGGGGACAGGGAGAGGGAAAAGGGGATGTAAAAATGAACAGAGAAAGACTAAAAAAATGAAAAGGGGGGAAATACAGAAGAAAGAGGAAAGGGAAAAAGTGAAAAGTAAAAGAGAAACAGTGAGACTTCTCGACCCTGGTTAGAGTCTTAAAGCGATTATTATTTGAATGATTTTTTTTAATAAGGGAAAGATAAGGTTAATAAAAAAGAGGAAAAGGTAAGAGAGAAGGGCAAAGAAACAAGGGGAAAGAAAAAATATTAAAGGAGAAATGGGAAATAGGAAATGGGAATATATAAAAGAAAAAAGGGGAAAAGAAAACGGGGAAGTTTGAAGGTCGAAGGGGAAAAGAAAAAACAAGAAAAAAAAGAAGATTTTTTAAACCTGGTTGATTTCTTGAAATTCATTATCATTTTATTTATTAATATTAATAAGGAAAATATACGGAAAAGGAGAAATGGCAGTTGAGAAATTTTTAAATGAAAATGGAAGAAAGCGAAGAGGTAAAACGTAAAAGGAAGCAGTGAAAACGGGAAAGAGAAAAAGTTAAGGAAAAAGAGGAAAGGTGATAGAAGAAGGGAATAGGAAAAGGGAAAAGGGAAAGTACCAGGGAAAGGGGAAGGGAACAGGGGAAAAGGGAAATAGAAACGGGAAAGAGAGACAGAAAGAAAGACATTAAAGTCTTAAAACTGATTATTTTTTCAACAATTTATTTTAATTAGGGAATGATAAGGATAAGGAAAAGAGGGAAGGAAATGATAGGAGATTAGATAAAATATAAATAACGCAAAGAGAAAGGGAAAATACAAAAGGGGTAATAGGAAATGGAACATGGGAAATTGAAAACAGAAAGGGGATAAAGAAAAGGGCAAATGGGAAAGGGGAAAGAGGAAAATGAGAGAAAAAAGTTTGAAGGACAAAGGGGGAATGGAAAAAGTAGGAAAAAAACAGAGAGATTTCTTGACCATTGTTGAAGTCTTGAAAGTGGCTATTATTTTATTAATTTGTTTTGATGAGGTGAATACAGGGAAAAGCTAAAGAAAATGGGAGATAGATGGAAAAAACGGTAAAGGTAAAGGGGAAATAAAGAAGGGAAAGTGGAAAAAAGGAAATCGGAAATATAAATGAGAAGAAGAAAGAAGGAAGGAAAAAGAGAAGGGTTGGGGGACGAAGAAGAAAAGTGAAAAGTAAGAAAAAAATACAAAGATTTTTCGTCCCTTGTTGTAGTCTTAAAAGTAATTATTATTCTATCAGTTTATTTTGATAAGGAAAATAAAAGAAATAGGGAAAATATGAACCGAGAAAATTTTCAATAAAAAGAAAAAAAAGCAAATATGTAAAAGGCAAAAGGGAGCAGGAAAAGTGGGAAATGAGGAAGAGGAAAGAGAAAAAAAAATAGAGAAAGTGAATAGAAAAAGGACCAGGAAAAGGTGGGAGATGCAGGGGAAAAGAAAAGCAAAAAGGAGGAACAGAGGAGGGAAAGTGAAAAGGGGAAAATAGAGAGTAAGAGAAAGACAAAGAGAATTTTCGACCCTGGTTAAAGTCTTAAAAGTTATTATTTTTTTTATTAATTATTTCAATAACGAAAAGATAAGGATCAGGAAAAGGGAAAATGGAAAAAAGCAAAGGGAAAAGGCTAACAGAAACAAGAGAAAGAAAATAGAAATGGTGTAGGGGAAGGAGAAAGAGAAAAGGGGAATAGGGAATTAAGGGAAAGGGGAAGAGGAGCGGAGGTAATGGAAAGTAATAATAATGAAAAATAATGGAAAAGGAAAAAGAGAAGTGGGAAATGGGAAATTGCAAATAGGAAAGGGAAAAAAAGGAAGAGGAAAAGGGAAAGAAAAAAGGGAAAAGGAAAAATTGAAAACAGAAAGTTTTTCAAAAGCCTTGATGAAGTTTTTAAAGTGATTATTATTTTATTATTTGATTTTAATAAGGGAAATATAAGGAAAAGCTGAGGAAAAGAGAAAAGGGAAAAGGGGGAAACGAAAAAGGGAAAGGTGAAAAACAGAGAGATTTCTTGACGCTAATTAAAGTTTTGAAAGTGATTATCATTTTATTAATTGATTTCATTGAGAGAAAGATAAAGAAAAGGGTAAATGTGACAATGTGCGAAGGCGAAATAAAAAGGGGAAAGAGAAAAAGCGAAGAGGTAAAAGGGAAAGGTTACCGGAAAAGGGTAAAGAGAGAGAGCAAAGTAAAATATAATAAGAAAACGGCCAGGTCAAGGAGAAAAGGGCAGGAAAAAGGAAAAAGAAAATATAAAAAGGGGTAAATAGAGACAGTTTTGAAAGGATCATTATTTTAATCGTTAATAATAATGAGGAAAATACAAGGCTAAGGGAAAGGAGAAAGGAAAAAGGAAAAGTAAAAATGGAAAAAGGGGAAGGCGAAGAGCGAAAATAAAGGGTCGAATAAAGTAGGGAAAGGCAAGGGGGCATATAAAGGGAAAATGGGAAAGGGGAAAAGGGAAAATGGGAAAGGGGAAAAGAGAAAAAGAAAGAGGAAAGGTTTAAATACGAAGGGGAAAAGAGGAAAGTAAAAAAAAACAGAAAGAGTTCTGGCCTGGGTTTAAAATCTAGAATGCGATTATTATTTTATTAATTTTAATGTAAAAAAGACAAGGGAAAGGAATAAGGGAAAGGGAGAAAGGGAAAATTGGGAAAGGTGAAGGGAAAAAAGCGAAAAGTTGAAGGGATATAGAGAAAGGGAAAAGGCGAAAAATAAGAAAGTTACAAGGAAATTTTTCGACCCTGGTTAAAGTCAAAAAAGTGATTATTATTTTAATAATTGATTTAAATGACAAAAGATGAGAAAAAGGCAAAAGAGAAAGGTGCAAAGGGGAAAAGGAGAAAGGGAAAAGGTAGAAGCAGAAAAGCGAAAGGTAAAAGAAACAGAGAGATTTCTTGTCTTTGATTGAAGTTTTGAGAGTGATAATCATTTTAATTATTTATTTCAATGAGGGAAAGATAATGAAAAGGTGAAATGTGACAATGTGCAAAGGCGAAATGGAAGGTGAAAGGGAAAAGCGAAGAGGTGAAAGGGAAAAGGGTGCTGGAAAAGGGTAAAAAGAAAGAGCAAAGTAAAATATAATAAGAAAACGACCAGGTGAAGGAGAAAAGGGCAGGGGAAAGGAAAAAGAAAAAATAAATAAGGGTAAATAGAGACAGTTTTGAAAGAATCATCATTTTAGTCGTTGATATTAATAAGGAAAAGATAAGGCTAAGGGAAAGGAGAAAGAAAAAAGGAAAAGTAAAAATGGAAAAAGGGGAAGGCGAAGAGCGAAAATGGAGGGTCAAATAAAGTAGGGAAATGTAAGGGGGCATATAAAGGGGAAAGGGGAAAGGCGAAAGGAAAAGGGGAAATGTTTAAGTACGAAGGGGAAAAGAGGAAAGTAAAAAGAACAGAAAGAGTTCTGGCCTGTGGGTAAAATCTAGAATGCGATTTTTATTTCATTGATTTTAATGTGAAAAAGATAAGGGAAAGGGATAAGGGGAAGGGGGAATAAAAAATTGGAAAAGGGGAAAGGGAAAAGTTGAAGGGAAATAGAGAAAGGGAAAAGGCGAAAAATAAGAAAGTTACAGGGAGATTTCTCGACCCTGGTTGAAGTATTAAAAGTGATTATCATTTTAATAATTGATTTTAATGACAAAAGATGAGAAAAAGGCAAAAGAAAAAGGAGGAAAGGGGAAATGGGGAAAGGGGAAGGAAAAAAGAGAAAAGTTAAAGGAAAATAGGGTAAGGGTAAAGGGGAAAAATAAGAAAGAGACAGGGAGATTTCCCGACCCTGGTTTAAAGCTTAGAAGTAATTATCATTTTAATGATTGATTTTATTAGTCATGATTATATCAACTTATTGAAAACCTAAAAGAAACTTATTGTTGAATAACCGATTTGTCAATTGCTAGGTCTGACGCGTAATTAATGATTCGCAAAAGTGAGGTGGGCGCTGTTCAAAGTTCAGAGAATAATCGCGCAGCATTAAAGCTTAATTTAGCAATTCGATGAGACACCTTAATTTTCCTCGGATGTGATGATTGTCTCTGTGGAACTACTGTCCTGCACGATTTCCTCCACGCGATTTCCATTAGGGACACCTCTCGAATAATTAATTTACGGGGTTGACATAAAACCCTAATTGAAATCTAACCCCAGTCTGGAAACCGATCATCCCACACATATTCTGATTAGCTAATTTCGACTTAATTTCATTCTGAAACGAATCAATTGCAGGCTTCATAAATAATGATTGAAATTCAAATACTTTTTCCATGAATAACAAACTTCTTTTTCCCTATCTGGATGTCACTCCCAATCAGTGATGAGAAATAACTAGTTTCCTTGAACTAATTACTTTTTTTGGTAGCAAAAATTTGACCAAATAAAAGGTTTCAAACTTTTTAATTTTTAATTTTATTTTTAAATGTCAGAAAAATTCTTTAAGGTTTGAAGAGATTAAAAGAATTTTTTTCAGATACCTGGGGAAATTTTAGATGATTTTTTATTTTGAAAAACGGATCTTAAGAGAAAGTTGAAAAATGTTTTTTTTAACATTTCAAACAGAATATTGCAAAATTTTAGAAAAATTTTTATATAGTTCAGGAAATAATTAAAAATTTTAAAAACGATTAATAAATGATTGAAAATTTTGTAAGATTTCAAAAAATTGAAAACGAAATGTATATTTAAGAATATGTTAAAATATGGCCTTTGAGTTTTTTTATCTTATTTCGCAAAATTTTAATGATAAACTAATTTTTTTTTTCCTCAAAAAATGTTTAATGATTTTTCGTTTTAAAAAATTTCTTTGAAGATAATATTAAAAAAAAATTTCTGAAAATTTAGAAGAATTTCAAAATTCTTTTTTGAAAATCCAGAAGATTGTTAGGCAATTTTTCTTTAATTTTTTAGAATTAAATAAAAATTTAAACAGTTTTGAAAGGTTTTCAGAACTTTTGGTAATTTTTGTAAGCATTTGAAACTTATTTAAATCTTGAAAAGCATATAAACAATTAAAAACAATATGTGAATTTTTTTAAAATCTTGAAATAAAGCTCTAAAGTTTTTTTTGAAAATTTTGCAAAATTCCAATGATAAACATTCTAAATATTTTTGGGTGAATTTGAACTGATTTTTAATTTTGAATAAGATATTCTAAAATAATTTTCAAAGGTTTCAAGACATTAAACAATGTTTCCTAATATTTTTGGAAGAGTTTCAATGATTTTTTTATTTTTAAAAATAAATTTTTAGAGGAAATTAAAATTTTGTTGTTTTGCACATTTCAAAGGCAATATTATAAAATTTAAGAAAAAATTTAAGTTAGCTTAAGAGACATTTAGAACTTCTTAAACTATTTATAGATCATATAAAATTCAAAAATATCGTAAACAGTTGAGAACAAATTTTTTTTAATATGTTTAAATAAAGTCTTAACCATTTGTTCAGCCTTTCTGAAACTTTCAATAAAAAACAAATTTTCTTCAAATTTTCGTAGAAAAACTTAATGATTTTTTATTTTAAAACTACCTTCAAGGTAATATTTGAAAAAATTTCAAAAAATTCTTAAAGGATTTAAGAACCTTTTTCCAAAAATTTAGTGGATTTTGAGTCAATTTTTTGAATTTCGGACAATTTTTGAAAAACTTTTGTGAAAATTCAAATAATTTAGTAAGATATTTAGAACTTTTTGAAATTTTTGTAAACACTCAAAACTAGTTTAAACCTTTCAGAAGATTTCAAGCAACTCGAAACAAAATGAAGAATTTTGAAGGTTTTAAAATAAAGCTTTAAAGTTTTTTAGAATGATTTTTCAAGATTTCAATAATAATTTATTTTAAAGATTTCTAGAAAAATTTAAACTGAGTTTTGAATGTGAAAAATACATTCTGAAATAAAACTTAAAACAGTTTTAAAACGTTTAAAGATATTTTCTTTAATCTGAAAAATATTAATAAAAAAATTTTTCTATTTTGCCATTAAAAAAATTGTAAAAATGAGTATAGTAGATATAAAAGCTATTTATATTAAGATTTGGAAAAATAAGAAGCTTTTGGAAAAAATAATAAGGCTTAAAAATATTTTTAACACTCTCACGATTCCTAAAAAAATTTTAGATGATTTTTTAATTTGAAAAACAAATTTTAAATAAAGATAGTGAACAGTTTCAAATCATTTAAAAATATTCCCTAAGCATTAAAAAGTTTTAAATGACAAATTTTTTCATTTTCAAAAACAAAATTCTAGAATAATTATACTATATATGGAAAATATGTAGAACTTTTAAAAGAATAAAAAATGATTTTAGACTTAAAGAGATTTAAAATAATTTTAAATAAAATGTGAATTTTTTAAAGGCTTCACAGGAATGAAAATTTGTCTTAAGATTTATAAAAATTTTTTTAATGATTTCTTGCTCAGGAAAATTAGTTTTATAAGAATATTTGGAAAAATTTTAGAAAATTTTAAAAGAATTACAAATTTTAGAAAAAAAAATTAAAAATAATTTTAAAGGTCATTTATTTTGGTAAAAACTTCACCTTTTTTAGTTAAAAAATTTAACTTTTTGTTTGAAAGTTTGTGTGTTTTGGATGAGGATTATATAATGTTTTCGAAAATCACCTTTTTGGGCAAGCTTTACCGATTCTAATTCGAAATATAAATATTTTTGGTAGAAATATCAACTATTAGAATTCTTGTTAAAAATTAATTTTTTTTTGTTCAAAACTTCAAGTACTTAATTTTCAGTTAAACTACTGTGATTAAGATGAATTTTTGGTGAAAAGTCATAATTTTAGTTAAAAATTCATCTCTGGGTGAAAATCTAACTACTTTTTTTTAATGGTTCTTTAAACAAAATTTAATTTCTTTAATAAAAATTTTATAATATTTAGTTAAAGTTCGTATAAGTTGAAAGGTCTTTTTTTCAAATGGAAATGTAATTATTTTGTTGAAAAATCATATTTTTTTGGAAATTAATTTTTTTGTCCTGAATGTTAACTAATCCTGTTAAAGATCATCATATGATTTTAAGATTTATTCTTTTGACTGAAAATGTAACTTGTTTATTAAAAATTTGTATTGTTTGGCAAAAAATTAATCTGCTAGGTAGAAAATTCATTTATTTAATGAAAAATCCAACAATTTGGTTAAGAATTTAATTGTTCGTTTAAAAACATATTAATTTTATTGGAAATTTCATGATCTTGTTTAAAGTCACATTTTTGGTTAAAAAATTGGTTTTTTTTTGTTTAAAGATTCAACTGCTTTGCAGAAAATCCATGTTTTTGAGTCGAAAGTTTAATAGTTTAGTACAATTTTTTTTAACTTCTTGAATAAAAAATCTTGTTTGTTTAAAAATTCATCCTTTTTGGTAGCAATTAATTTCTTTTGGGCTTACAATCAAAGACTTTAGTTGACAATTAATGCGTTTTATTTTAGGATTTAATAATTTTGTTGGAAATTTGCTTTTTTTGAATAAATTGAACCGTCTCTGATTCAAGAACAAAATATTTTTGGTTCAAATATTTACTTTTACAATTTTTGTGAATAATTCATATTTTTTTATTAAAAATGCATCTCTCAAGTTAAGCGTTGAACTTCTTGGTTAAAAATGCATTTTTTTTTGTGAAACATTTATTACTTTACATGAGAATTCATCTTTTTGGTTAAATATTCTAACTATTTTGTTCAGGCATGTTTTTAAAAACTGAAAAGTACTTTTTTTCCAGGAAATTTTATTTTTTTTTTACATAAAGATTATCAATATGAGCTTAAATATAATCTTCTTGGTTAGAAATGTAACTTGTTTATTTAAATTAAATCTTTTTTCTTTAAAAATTAATCTTCTTGCTAGAAAATTTATTTATTGGGTCAAAAATTCAACTTTTTTGTTAAAAATTTATAATTTTTCTTAAAAACTCATAGTTTTAAGGAAGATTAACTTTTTTTGTATAAAATTTGTCTTTTTTGTTTGAAAGTTAAAAAATTTAGTTCAAATTTCTGTAACTTTTTGATTACAAAATCGTTTTTGTTGAAAACCCAAATATTTTTTCAATATTCGTCTTTATGGTTAAAAAATTTATCTTATTTAGTGGAAATTCCATTTTTATAGGATAAAAATGGAGATGTTTGGTTCTCTATGAAAAAAGCTCGAACACAGTGTTCTCTGAAGTTAAATCTGGTATCTTGACTATATGCTATTTGCCAATTTAAAAAAAAATTGTTTATTACAATTAAATGGATAGACAATTAAATTGTTTGTATTTTGTAAGTCCCGATAGATTAGTTTAAGATGATATAAAGTTGAGACAATCAGTTCCTAAAATATAAAAAATTGTTGGTTAGAAAATGTGCTTTTTGAAGGTAAAACTTTTAATTATCAACCATGTTTCATTGTTGGTAAATAATTCTCTTCTTGATATTTTGTGGTCAAATTAGAATTTGTCAAGTTTTTTGAACTTAAAAAGAACACAAGAAATAAAACAGGACAAAAACTTGGAATATCTTAATGTACCAAGTTTGTGCACTAGGGGGTATCGAAAAAAATTCTTCTTTTGTAGTTCTGATACAGATGAAAACTTTCTTTTGTGAGTCGGAGAAGGCTCCCTAAATTTTCTTTAAAAAAAATTCCTTGCTTTTTCGCATTGCAAATATATACAAAAAACGCTTAAAACAATACATTCTACTACTTGACTATTAAATGTGTGATATATGGTATCGGGAATGCATTTTTAATAAATTACAATAATAATTTATAAGCAAAGTTGATATTAAAATTAATTTTTGGAACATTTTTTAAAAGTGACAGATTGTTTTTATTTTATGATAAAATTGATTGTGAAGGTCTAAATAAAGTAAAAATGATTTGAAGTATTCCAGTTCCGCAAAAAATATTCAATGAATAATTTTGATTTCTGGAGTTCGAAAGTTTTAAAAGTTTGGCAAATATTGAAAAATGATTTAAATCTTCAAGATATTAAAATAATTTTTTGAAAATATTTTAAACTACCAAAACTATTCATAAATAATTAAAAATTTGAAAATATTTTGTGTAATTCGAAATAAAATGTAGGTTTTTAAAGATTTTGGAATGAAGTATAAAGTTTTTTAAGAATTTTACAAGGTTTTAATAATAAAAAAAATGCTTACAAGTACTGGGTGAATATATCGTGATTTTTTATTTTTTAAATTAATTTAAAGATAATATTTCAAAATATCACGAAACATTTAAAAAGATTTCTAAAGATTTTCAAAAGCAATCTGGACGATTTTTAGAAAATTTTTCATTTATTCACTTTTTTTTTTATTTTACAAGACGATTTCAAAAATTTAGTAAAAATTAAAATAATTTATTAAGATGTTTAGAAGTTTTAGAAGATTTGTAATTATTGCGAACTAATCTAAATCTGAAAAAAATTTTAAATAATTGATAATAAAATAAAGATTTTTTAAGATTTCGAAATGAAGTTTTAACATTTTTTAAGGAGCTTGAAAGATGTTATTATAATTTAAAAAATTTCTTAAGATTAATGGAAAGATTTGAAAATAAATTCTGAATAAAAGTCAAAAACTATTTTAAAGCATTTTGAAATATTTCCTATAATTTTGAAAATTTCAAATAGAGAAATTTTTAATTTTGCTGATAACATTTTAGAGAAAATTGTAGTATATTTAGAAAATATTGATAAGTTTTAAGAAGATTCAAAGATGACTTAAATTCGAAAACATTTCTAATAATTAAAACAAAATTTTCATTGTTGATGGGGTATAAAGCAATAAAAAAAAATTTTAAGAGACCTAAGAGAATTTAATATAATTTGTTGTTTAAAAAAATTGGTTTCAATAAAATACTTAAAAATATGTAAAAACATTTTAAAAGGTTAACAAAATTGTTCAAATAAAATCTAGAAGAATTTATGGCAATTTTTTTAGTTTCACAATTTTTTTTTAATTCTTGGAAAAATTTATTTGGTTTTAAAAGATATTCAGAAGTTTTCAAAAAATTTTAGAAAAAATTAAAAATTTGTAAAATTTAAAAAAATGTTAATACAGAATTTAGATTTTTAAAGACATTAAAATAAAGTTTTGAAGTTTTTTTTAAATGCTTAGCAAAAAATTTGCTCAAGATCCTAGAAAGATTATATTTTATTTTAACATCAGAAAAATTAATTTAAAAAGAATATTTTTAAATATTTCAAAAAAGCTTCGAAATCATCGAAACAGAATCTCACAGATTTCAAGGTCATTTATTTTTGTTTCGGAAACATTTTTTTAAATTAGAGAAAAATTCCATTTTTTTTAGAAATACTTAAAAGTTTTAAGAATATCCAAAAGTAATTAAAAATTTAAGAATATTAAAAAAATTTCACAACAAAATGTAGATTTTTATAGTTTGAAAAAAATTCGAAAGCTTTTTGACAATTATGAAATCTTCCAAAAAAATAAAATTTTCTAAAGTAATTCTCGTAACAGAAGCAGGATCTCTGGAAAAAATTGTTTTTCTATGATTTTAAGAATGAAAATACTATTAATGATATTGCTATTTTTAATAAACAATATTATTTTCCATTAAAAATTTTAAAACTTACAAAACATTAATTTCACCGATGTTTGTTGCAAATCAATTTTTTCTTATTCTCGCTTTTTACCAATTTTTGAAAAACGGTAAATATAATAAACTAATGGCTTATTTTTTCGGACAAAAACATTCTCTCCAACTCTGTTGTTTACAATTTTCAAAGTTAATTTTTCTATTGCTGGAATCGCTTAATCAAAATTCTGAAAAGGATTTTTTTTATATAAATAGCTACATTTCTAGACTATTCTATTATTTTTAAAACTGGAAACAGTAGGTTTGTAGGGAATATTTTTTTCAACAAATAACATATGATTTTATAAAATTCAACAACATTTAACAAATGGATAAGAATCGACACTGAGGAAAAGTTTCATTACAAAAACTATTGTTAAGATAATTGTTACTTATTTTTAAATTTTTTTCAAAAAATGTTACTATATTTATTTTTCAAAGACTTACTAAATTTGAAAAAAAATTAAAGACAGTTAAGGTGATATTTAGCACCATGAAAAAGTTTCATGAGACTGAAAATATTTCAAAACCTGAGAAGGTTCCCAAAAATTCATAAAATATTTTTAAATATATTCAAACTTCTAAAAGTCCTCAACATATTTTGAACTATGTAATGGCTTATGGGACGACGCTCACGAACTTGTTTTCCTAGAATCTCATGGTACTGGGGTTGCGCAAGGCCTAGGCCTAGTCACTCTTTTGCCTCACTTACCCTTATCTTGCGCTCTCAAATTATCTTTGTTCGATTACGCGCTATTTTCTTTTGTGTTTTTCTCTTCTCGTGTTTCAAAACTGAGCGGCACGCCACCTAAGCACTTGTTTTCCTGAAACCTAACGGTACAGGGGTGCGCAAGGCCCAGGGTGAGTCAC
>JAUELO010000150.1:2259600-2275776 GCA_032357855.1 Amphibolips quercusostensackenii
CACACACACACACATACACACACATATATATATATATATATATATGAATATGTATGTACTACGTATAATGTGTATAACAAATATACGCAATATGTGCGCAACTGCATGGAAAATGTATGTTCGTAAGAAAGTCACGAGCTAATAGCTAAAACTCGGATATAAGACTCTATCGTACATAGATGGATTTTCATAAAAAATATGCGCACGTTGAGAAAGAATTGACCAACTTGATGCGATAATTCAAAAATAATTTGACGCAATTTTTTTCCTTAATATTTAGAAAAATATCACGTATAATTAGGAAATTATTCTCGGGAAACTGACAAACTGGGACAAAAAATTTAGGAACTGTGAACTAGGACAGCGTGCACTTGGCCCGCACACGTGCTGGCACATATGCACAGCGCGTGACACACATGCTCAAACCCAAAATAAGCGTGACGCATATTAACGGTTGACAAATTTGTTATAAAATATGAAAACAAGGACGTCCAATGAATCGTGAAAAGGATTTTGTCAATCCGATAAAATAAAAGTATATTTTGTAAAGGTTAGAGCTGCCGTGATTTGAAAAAACACCGGTTGACTGCGAAAAATCGAAAAAAGAGTTTTTTATATTGCCGAAAGCATTGAAAAATGATACACCTAGTTATTAAAATAATAACATTAATTTGGTAATAACTTTGGAAATAATTATTGTATAATTTTTAAAAAACACTGTTAACTGAAAAGATTGGCGAGTTGTGATTTCGAGAAAGTGCCGTAACTGCATTTTTTATAAATTGCGAAATGTGGAATTTTTATTAAGAGTCTGTAGTTTATATAACTTATAACGGTACTGCAGTAACAAGAAGTTATGTTGTTGAAAAATTTAATAGGTAAAAAATAATGCTTTTAAATCTTTCTATTTTTTTAAGTGAAAAAAATTAGTTGAAAATTTTCAAAAATTGTAATAATAACTGGCAGCGGTGTTCCTGATCTAATTACCTCTGTTAAGAGGATCTTATCATAATTTATTTGAGTTTGAAAGTTTTTTCTAATTAATTATTTAATATTGAAATGCATGTAAAACATAGTAATTTATTTCAGATTTAACATTTAAAGAATGTATGTTGTAATATCTCATCCGTTTATTGAAACCTCTTTAATAATCTAAGTATGTTTGAAACGTTTTTATTTTTGTTGAATAATTTAAATTAAATTAATGACTATATAATGTAAATAACATTTAGATCTATATTTTTTGTTAAAAAAAATTTGACTTCTAATTTATTTAAATTGATAATATTAACATCTACTAAACTGATTTAAGGATCAGGTTAAAACACATGGGAGAATTATTCATAATAAGAATAAAGAGCCTTTGATAAGAAACTTAAAAATTGACATTTTGTAAATTGAAAGTAGTTAACATTGTAGAATTTTTAATTGTAAATCCTCAAAATCAAACTTAAAAAATAAAGTTTAAAATTACAGTCCTTCAAAATATAAAACTTAACAATAAAATAATTTTTCGATTTATATTTTTTAAATTACAATATTTTTGATTGTAACTCTCTCGAAATTTTTTAATCTTATAAAATACAAATATTTTGAATAAATTGCAAATCTGTTAAAATGAAGATATTTAAACTGCAAATCGTCAGGATCAAAGAATTTGAATGTTTAAACTTTAGAATTGTGAAAATTAATATTTGTGACCCTTATTACTATAGATTTTCGTATTTTAAACATATATATTTAACATCTGTTAATGTTTTATGTCTAACAAGTAAAAATTTCGCAATTTTGATGATTTACATGTAAAATTTTATAACCTGGATGATCTTAAAAATCTTAAAAATTAAAGAGTTTCAAATTGCAGTTGGCAAAAATGGTAGAATTTTCAATTTTTTTATGAACAATTTAAAAATTATACAAGCCTTGAGTTTTACAATGAAAATGATGTATTTTTAACAATTTACGTATCAAATTTTATTAGTTTGAAAGATTTAGAATTAAAAACTCTTAACCATTGATCTTCAAAATCGTTACAATTTAAGTGAAGTTATTTATAAATCTCTTGAAATTGAATAGTTGACAAGTGTAATTTTTTAAAATTAGAGTGTTTTGAATTTAAATTGTTAAAATTAAAGAATTTTTCACTCTAAGTTTTTAAAATTAAATTATTTTAAAAAACATTCTAAATTACAGAAATTTTGAATAAAATTTTAAAAAATTAAATAATTTTTACTTTAGAATCTTCAAAATTTAAGAATTGTAAATTTTACCTTTCTAAAATTGCAGAACTTTGAATTGCTAATCTTTTAAAATTGAAGACATTTAAGCCGCAAATCGTTAATATTAAAGAATTTTAATTGTAAATAATAAAAATTTTATAACTTTTAATTATAAATATTATAAATATAAAAGTTTTTAATTTTTAAGACATTAGCAATAGAAATAATAAAATTGGTATGCTTTGCAATTTAAAATTCTGCAAATTAAATGACTAACATGCGAAGTTTTATCAGTTTAAGAGATTTTAAATTAAAAAATCTTGTCTTAGGATTTCAAAAATAGTTACAATATTAAAATTGTTATTTACAAATCTTTATAAATAAAATAGTTTACATTTGTAAATCTTCCAAATTCAAAATCGCAGAACTTTAAATTTCAAATCTTTCAAAATTATAGATTATGTATTTAATTTTTGAAATTTACGAATAAAAAGAAATTAACTACATGTATTATTTCATAATAATTATAATTAATAATTTCTAAGTTGTTTTCTAATAATAATTATGTGAATTCTCAATTAATTAATTATAATATCTCACAAATTACGGCAGGCCTCTTCCTAAGGTCCGTTATTAGAAGAGAATATTTGAATGAACACCCTTAACTACATTTTCAATAATCAATTAACATTTCTGAACAATTTATTTCAAAAATGAAAAGATGTATGCAGCTTGTTTAAGAACAACAAAAAAAAAGGTCAGAAAGTAAAGTAGGATCCGAAATTCATGCAAATAAAGATTCGGTTAAAACTTATTTACAAGAAAACGCGTAAAGGAGTACTAAATTAATAATAATTAAAAGAATGAAATTATAACTAATTAAAATATTTTACAAATTACGACAGGACACTTTCTTAGGTCTGTTATTCCAAGAGAACATCCGAATCAACATCCTTAACTGAATTTTCAATAATTATTTAACATTTCTAAACAATTTTGTTTCAGAAATGAAAAGTCGTATGCAATTTATTTAAGAACAACAAAAAAAGTTCAGAAAATGAACTAGGATCCGCAATTTAAGCGAATAAAGATTCGATTAAAACTTATTTATAAGAAAACGCGTGAAGGAGAAATTAATTAATAATTAAATTGATTAACTTATAATTGATTATAATCTCTCACAAATTATGGCAGGCCTCTTTCTGAGGTTTGTTATTAGAAGAGAACATCCGAATTAACAAACAAATTAATTAAAATGAAATTAATTAAATAATAATTGATTAAAATATTCCACAAATACCGACAGGCCTCTTTTTTAGGCCCGTTATTCAAAAACAAAATTTAAATTAAAACCCTTAATTACATTTTTAATAATTAATTAACATCTTCACAAAAATTTTTTGCAGGAATAAAAAGGTCGTATTCAACTTATCTTAAAAGAACCAAAAAAAGCAAGCTCAACAACTCATGCCAATGAATATTCGGTTAAAGCTTATTACCAAGAAAACGCGTGAAGGATAAATGAATTAATAATATTTAAATTAATTAAATTATAATTAATTACAATATTTCACAAATTACAGCAGGCCTCTTTCTAAGGTCCGGAATTCGAAAAGAACATACGAATTATTATTCTTAACTACATTTTCAATACCTAATTAATATTTTTAAACAATTTTCTTGCAGAAATGGAAAGATTGTATGCAACCTATTAAAGAACAATCATAAAAAGTTTAGAAAATAAAGTAGGATCAACAACACATGCAAATAAAGATTGGATTCAAACTTAGTTGCAAGAAAACGCGTGAAGGTTAGGAGAGCGTTTCCTCGGCCGCTGCGAGTCTTTTTGTCTTCCAGGGATCGAATCCTCAGAGTTGCAAATTTATAAATTATACAAATGAAATAGCACAACATTTATTTTTTTCAATGTTTAAATCTAACATTTTCAGGAACTGATTGTAACAAATTTGAACTGTTCATAAGAAAATACGAAATTTGTGCAAACAATTCTCACACAATAAAATAGAAACTTTTTTTCCTTACCTCCGAGACATAGCTACAAGTTCATGACTTTTGAGGACACATTTTGTTCTGTTTGTTACAATCGAATCTATACAAGTTTAGAGAAGAACTTGTTTTAAGTATAATGGAATTATGGAAAATTTTAGAGCTAGAGTAACTTTTGTCGCAACTCAGTTACATCAACTTCTGACTAGAAGTATCGGTACAAGCTTATGTAACGTTTAGTATATTTCCTGGCAATAAACTTTAGGAAAGTTTGCGAATTTTGCAAAAAAAAAGGTTTAAAAATCGCTTTTACGTTCTAGACATCACATTTTTTTCTATTTTTTTCCTTATTCCTTTTGAAAAGAATTCTTTTTTTTAAGGATACTTCCTCCTTTTTTCATGTTACCACTTTTCTTTGTTTTTTTTTTGTTTAAATGCGAGCTAAATTGATTTAACACAATTATAAAATTCAACACATTTTGCTTAAGAATTTTTTTTTCCTGTAGAAATGTCTACTAATATTAAACTATTTGGTTATAAATTCATTTTATTTTTTTGTAGAAAATTAATTTTTTTCACTGTGCATTCAAGTATTCTATTTTTGGTTGGGAATTTATCTCTTTTATTCAAAAATAAAACCATCTGGTCTGAAAATGATCTTTTTTAGTTAGAACTTAATGTATGTTGTTAAAAATTAGTCTTTTTGGTCAAAAATTTATCTTCTTCTTTAAAAAATCAGTTTTTGGTTAAAAATTAAACTATTTCGTTGAATGTCAAATTCTTGCTGAAAATTTATTTTTTTGCTCCAGATAATTTATTTTAGTAAATAATTTATCTCTTTGGTTGAAAATTAAACTATTCTGCTGAAAATTCGTTTTTTTTATATTTGAAATCAATTATTTTAACTGACAATGAAACTATTCCATTTTTGGTTAAAAATTGATGTTTTTAATTGAAAGCTGATCGTTTCTAGTTGAAAATTAAACTAATTGGTTAAAAAAAATATCTTTTTTGGTTTAAAATTACACCACATGTTTAAAAGTTAAAATAATTTTTTCAAAATTCCACAACTTTGTTGAAAGTTTAATAAAATTGTGAAAATTAAACTATTTTGTTAATATCATCTTCTTCAGTTCAAGACTTTAAATGTTTATTGAAAATTTGTTATTTTAGATTGAAAAATTATATTTTATGGTAAGAAAGTCATCTTTCTTACTTAAGAATAAATTTGTTGTTTTTGAAAAATTCAACTATTTTGTCAAAAATTTGCATTATTTTGTTAAATTAAACTAATTAAAAATTTATTTTATTTTGTTTTTAAAGAATTTTATTTACCAAAAGTTTACCTATTTGGTTAAAAAATCATGTATAATCATGTATGAATTTAACAAAACAGTTAAATTTTTTACTAAATAGATGCATTAAAAAAACATTAATTTTTAACCAGTTGGTTAAAGTTTAAACTCGCAAAGATAAATTTTAAAACAAGAATAAAGTAATTAAATCTTTAGTTGAAGCAACTAATTTTTATCAAAAAAATATTTTTAAGCCAAACACATTCGAATTGAAACAAAAGATGCGCATTTTTAACAAAAAAGTTGAATCATGAACAAAAATTAATTAATTTTCAAAACTAGAAAAAGCATTTTTCACAAAGCTGTTGAACTTGAAAGACAAAAAAAAACCAATTCCTTTCAAAAAAATTAGATTTTAATTTTTTTTTAAATAAATTTCATGACAGAAGAATTAAATTTATAAGAAAAAATAAAATAGTTACATTTCAGTAAAAAAAATAGTTTTTAATAAACGAAAAATCAATTTTCAATAGCATAGTTAAATTTTTTATCAAAGCTATGTATTTTATTTCAAATGATAATTCTTAAAAAATATATTAAACTTTTAACTAATAAGTTAAATTTTCAACCAAAAAAAAATTTCTTAGTCAATAATGGGAATACATTTAATCAGAATTTTTAAATTTCTATGCTAAAAAAACAAATTTCCTATACAAAAGTAAAATTTTTAACCAAAGAAACAAAGTTCGTCTAAAGCGATGAATTCTCAACTAATAAAATAAATTTTTAACTAAGTGATTAAATTTAAAAAAAAATTATTCTTTAGTCAATAAAGAAAATAAATTTATTCCACAATTTTGAATTTTTAAGCCCAAAGGACAAATTTTCTACTAAGAACACAAATTCTCAATTCGAGAATAAGAATTTTAAACAAAAATGTTAATCTTACACTTTCAAAAATATTAACTTAAAATAAAGTGGAAGTCAGCTACTAAGTTTAATCAATATCAGTTGGGAAATACATTACAAGTCGCCAGTATTAAGACGCCAATTAAGTCGTTAACAAACGCTTCTCTCATTCTTTCCCTTCCCTAATTCCCTCTTTTATCTCCTACTTTCCCCTCTTTACTTTACCCTTTACTTCTCCACCCTTCGCTCCCTCATCATTTACGAACTTCTCCCTTCTCTACCCATACCCCCCTCCTCACTTCCCTAGCTCATACACCCCTTTCACTACTTCTCTTCCCTAGTCATTACTCCACCTCCTCTACTCACCCGCGCTACCCTACTGAGCCCTTCCTTCACCCTTCTTACTACCCATTCTCGTGCCAATTATTTCTTCTCTTATTCTTTCCCTACATTCACTTCGCTCATTTACCTCCTTTACCTTTTCTACATTTTACCTCCTCTTACTTTTTCAACTCTTTCTACCACTTCTCAGTCACTACTTTCTTTCCAATACTCACCCGCAGTAACTGTCCCACCCTTTACTTTCTTCACTAACCTTCCTCACTTTCAATCATTGTCCCTCATATTTTTTCTCTACTCTAAGTTCTCTCATTCCCTTCATTTTCCTTTTCTACACTTTCCCTTCTTTCACCACTCCTACTTCCACTCTCACTTCTTCGTAATTATTTTCCCTGACCTACTTACCTGCACTACCCTACTGGCCCTCCATTTACTTCTCTCACAAATTTTTGTCACTTCCAATCATTTTCCTTAATATTTCGTCCGTACTTCCCTTTCACTCATTTCCTTTATTTCTCTTCTCCGCACTTCCCCTTCCCTCACTTTTCCTACTTCCACTTCCACTTCTCAGTCATTAATTGCCCTCTCCTGCTCATTTTTACTACCCTACCAGCCCTTCCTTTACTTTCCTCCCTAACCTTCATCACTTTCAATTATTGACCCTCATATTTTTCCACGACTTTCTCTTTCCTCACTTACCCGATTAACTTTATCCATACCTACCCACCTTTCAATTTCTCTACTTTCTATTCCTACTTCTCAGTCATTATTGGCCCTTCATTACTTGCTTGCACTGTCATACTGGCCCTCTATTTACTTTTCTCACTAACTTTTTTTACTTTCAACAATTTTCCCTAATATTTTTTCCTTACTTCCCTCGCTCATTCCCCTTATTTCTTTTCACCGCGCTTTCGATGTTTTTACTTTTTTGAATTTTATTCACACTTCTCAGTCATGATTTTCCCTTCTCTACTCACCTGCACTTTTCTCACTACCATTTGTCACTTACGATCATTTACCCTACTTGCACTTCGTTCATTTCCTTCATTTCCCTGTTCACACTTTTCATCCTCTCACTTCTCCTAATGCCAATCCCACTCTTCAGTCATTATTTTTCTTTCCTTCTCACCCGTACTACACTACTAGACCTCTTTTTCCTTTCCTCAGTAACCTTCCTCAATTCTAATCATTTTCTCTAATATATTCCCTGATCGCCCTTTGCTTACTTCGTCATTGCTTTTAAACCCACTTTTTCTTCTCTCACTTCACCAATTTCCAGTCCTAATTTTTCTGTCATTATTTTCTCTGCTCCACTCTCCACTCACTCGTAATACCCTACTAGCCCTCTTTTTACTTTTTTCACTAACCTTTCTAAATCCTAATCAATTTCCTTAATATTTTCCCTTATTTTTCTTCGCTCATTCCCCACATTTACTTTCTTCACACTTTTTCTCCTTTTACTTCTCCTACTCTCACTCCTACCTCTCAGTCATTTCTTTCCCTTTCCCTACTCACCCGCGCTACCCTACTAGCCCTTTCTTCACGCTCCTTACTAATCTTTCTCACTTCCAATAATTTCCTCTAATATTTTTTCTCAACTCATTCTTTGCTTATTCTATTTATCTCCCTTCTCCACACTTTTCCTGTTCTTACTTCTCCATCTTTCACTCCCACTTCTCAGTCCTTATTTTTCCTGCCCTCCTCACCCGCACTACCTTACTGGCCCTCTCTTTACTTTCCTTACTAATATTCCACACTTTCAATAATTTCCTCTAATATTTTTCCCTTTACTTCCCATTCACACATTCCCCTCATTTTCCTTCTCTACAATTTCCCTCTTCTTACTTCACCTGCTTTGAGCAATGAGTCCCCTCATTCCCCTTTTCATCCTTCTCTAATTTCACATTGCCTCCCTGACTTCCATCTCCTTGCTTACAATTGCTTTCTTTTCCCTCAATTTTCCTTTTTGACTTTTTTTTAATTATCAACAATTATTCTACTTTCCTTTCCTTATTTCTCCTCAAGTCCCCTCACCCATTTTCCCTACTTTCACTCAGCTCATTTACCCTTAATAGCCCCCTCGTCATTTGCCCTATTTCCTCTACCATAATTTCTCCTGCATTCCCACCCCTTACTACCACACTCTCATTTGGTTTATCTTTACTCCCACTGCCTTAATTTTCCCATACACCCTTATACCTTATTTTTCCACACTTAACCTTAATGTAAGAGTCAAATATCACAATTTGAATCGTTAAGTTTAATACCTATGAATTATTTTCCTTTTGTTATTTACAACTTTTGTTTTATTTATATATTATATAGACAGTAAGGGTACAACCCCTTTTTAATGTCACTGAAGGTTAATTACTCATTATCGATCCAACGAAGGACATGTTTGTTTAATGAGCAGAAGCAAATGTCGAAGGACTTCTCAGCCGATTCGACATGCGACAGTAATAATAAACTTGCTCTGGATCGTAGATTTCCATTTTCCAAGACGAGTTGATAAACTTTGCTAACAAATGCACTCTAACGATAATTGGATGCATTCGAACTTGAGTATTGAATTATCTACAAACAAGATTAACTTTATCTCGCGACATACCTATAATTGACATGAATACTTCCTAGCATTTTGAAAATGAATTTTTTTCCAAAAAATAATATCTATCTGCGCTTCCAATTCTAATAAACAAAGTCTTTAATTAATTTTTGTTAGTTAATTCTCAATAGAATATCTAACAAAGTAGTTAAATCTTTAAACAAAACAGGTTAATTTTTTACCAGTTGTATTTTTTAACCAAACAGATTAAAACTTTACCAAAACCTGAAATTTCTACCAAATTTTTCAACTTTTTTAACTGAAAGTATAGATTTTTTTAAAGAAAGTTTATTTTGAATCAAATAAATTTTTGTTCTACTAAGGAGATTAATTTGCTAGAAAAGAAAAACCAACTTTCAATAAAATAGTAGTTTAACTATGAATTATGTAGTAATTTTCAACTGAACAAGTTGAATTATAAACAAAGAATGTAATATTTAATATTTTAATAATAAAATTTTTAGGTTTAGATAAAAAATAAATAAAATAAAACGAATTTATGATGAAAAAAAATAGTTAAAGCCTCAATAAAAAAGATACATTCTTTGTTAAATAAAATACTTGTTAACACCAGAATTGTTTCACTAGACCGGCAATCTGTGAGATCTGGGTTCGAATCCCAACGGAGCTAGAGAGGAATTTTTTCACAGCTAAGAATTGAAAACATTGTGGTCTAGGCTATGCACACTAAGAACCGACATTTCAACAATTAAAAATAAAATTATTGAATCTATAACCTAAGAAATAATTCATTTAAAAAGTAGTTCTGCTTTTAAACAAGTGGTTGAATTTCCATGTAGAAAAAATTATTTAAAGAAACACGTAACAGACAATATTTAAACCCAAAGAGATTATAATTTCAAATCAAAGAAAATAGTTTAATCCTTAACCAAAACAAATTAAGTTTGAACTTAAAAAATTTATTCTAACCAAAAGGAATAATTTTCTGAACAAGAGGATTAATTTTATGCTAAAAATACAAATTTTTAGACAAGCGGTAATATTTTTACCCAAAAAGAATAATTATCAAATAAAATAATAAGTCTTTAACAAAAAAAGTGCATTTATAACAGAGCAGTTTAACTTCAATTAAGTATTAAAATTATCAACCAAAAAAAAATTAATTGTCAACGAAAAATATAATACTTGATATTTCAATTGCGAAAAAATCCTATTTTATATTAAAGAAAGTTGAATTTATTTAAAAGATAATCTTTTAACGGAATCGCAGATTTCTGAAAAAAGAAGAAAAAATTTTCTGCAAATAGAGAAAAAAATTTCTACGGAATTTTACAAAATTATAAGAAAATTAAAGTCGTTAAAAAAATATTAAGGATTTTAAGATTTTTGAAATATATTAAAAATATCTCTTAAATTTTTGGAAATCTTTTAAAGTTTAAAAATATTTTTAATAGTTTTAGAACGTTCACAACTTCTCAATACCTTTTCAAATATGATTACTGAAAAGTAATAAAATCTTTGAAAATTAAAAAATTTACAAAAGAAAAACTAATTTTCAAACAAAAAAATTGAATTTTTAACCAAAAAGGTGAATTTTCTGCCAAGAAGATTAAGGTTCTACAAAAAAAAGAACTAACAATGGATTACATAAATTATTGTGATAATATTTGTTTTTATAAGCGAAAAAGATGATTTTTCAACAAAATAAATAAATTTCAACAAGAAATGGATTATTTAAAAAAAAATTAATTTTCGACTAAATAGTTAATTTTTTAACCAAAAAAATTATTTCAAACTGAAATAATAATTGTTTAACAAACAAAATAAATATTACAAAAGTGTTTAGTATAAAATCAAAAAGTTAAATTTTTAAATAAAAAATATGATTTCTTAACTACAAATGGAATAGTTGATTTTTATCTAAAAAAAATTAGTTTTTAGCCAAAAATTAAGTAAATGGTCAACAAAGTAAAAACATTTTTAACGGAATAATTAAATTTTTATCTAAAACATGAAGATTTTCAACAAAATAGTTGAATTTTAAGTCCAAAATGTAAATTTTTAATTAAAAATTGAATGGATAAATTTTTTGTTAGAATATGTATGTATAAGAAAAAAAGGCGAATGTTTCGCCAAAAAATATAAATTTTCTACAAAATACATAATTTATCAAAAAAATTATTAATTTTTAAGCCAAAAAAAAATGTTCAACAAAAATGACGAATCTTTAACAAAAAAATAAATTTTTAAAAATATTGTTAAATATCTAGGCGAAAAGATGAATTTTGATTTAAAAATCAAATAAGTCAATTTTTAGTTAAAAATTATGTTTCAACCAAAGATGAAGTGGATTTTCAACAGAACACTTGAATATTATATAAAATAATACAATTTTCAAATAAAAATATTTATTTTTACGCACAAAAATATAAATACCTAACAAAATGGTTTGACCTTTTGAACAAGTATTACAATTTACAAAAATAAAATTGTTAATTTTTGTCAGTAAAGAAAAAAAAATTAACAGAATAATTGAATTTCCAACTAAAAACATTAATTCTTCATTAAGAAGATTAATGTTCCACAAGAAAAGACGAATTTACAGTGGGATACATGATTTGTTAATAAAATTGTTTAATTTTTGAGCCATATAATTAAATTTTCAACCAGAAACACGTTTTCTCACAAAAAATGTAATAAATAATATTTGAGTTAAAATAATGCTAAAAAAATTATTTTTCAACAAAATATTTAATTTTTCAACTAAAAAAAAAAGAATTTTTAACTAAAATGATCAATTAAAAAAAAAAAAATTTCCACTAAAGTGTTTAACATTAAATCAATTGTGCGAATTTTTGAATTAAAAAAATTTTTAAATAAACATGAAATTAGTAAATTTTCAGTTAAAAATTATGTTTCAACGAAAGATGAAACAGATTTTCAACACAACAGTTAAATATTCGATTAAATAGAAAATTGTAAACTAAAAATATTTATTTTTACGCAAAAAATATAAATATTCAACAAAATGGTTCCACTATCAAACAAGTGGTTAAATTTTAAAACGTGTAATTATTAATTTTTAGAAAAAAAAAATTAAAAAAATAATTAAATTTACTAAAAAAGATCAATTTTCTACCAAAAAGTTAAATTTCATAACGAAAATAAAACAAATTTTTTTTTAAATTATTAAATTTTTAACTCAACCATATAGTTAAATTTCAACTAATAGCTACGATAATTACCTTTTAATCGAATTGTTTGTTCTAGTAACTTATTTCGCATTTAAGCGGAAAAACGAAAAAAAGGAAGATTCTTCAAAGTGGGGACAAAGAAGAATTTTTTAAAAAAGGGTAAGTAGGGAAAAAGTCTCAATTATTTATATTTTTCATCAAAGGAATTATTTCCGAAAAATTGATTTTCGACAAAATAGTTAATTTTTTAACCAAAGAAAAGAATTTGCAACTAAAATGATAAATGGTAAGCAAAGGAAATGAATATTTTACATAAGCGTTTAATATCGAACCGAAAAGTTGAATTTTTAGCTAAAAAATATCAATTTTTAATTAAAAAACTTACTTTACATCTACCTCCCCCCCCTCCTTTCTCAAATTAGTAACATTTTTGGAAAGCCTCTAAGTAATAGCTTAAGATTTTTTTTTTCTTTTTCTTAATAAAATGCGTTAAAGCAAGACAATTTGTTGTCTCCCCTTAAAAATTTGGATTTTGGCACTGACGCCTTCATGCGCCGCAACTTCTACGTTTTCGACTTTGCCAGAGTTTAATTTGTCTTCAATTAGCCTTTTTCAGACTGAGTAAAAAATAAGTAGATTTTTCGCTCGATTCAAAAAGCTATACCCTCTTTTCTTGTGATTGATGTAGAGGCAATTTCAGGGACTGTGAAGTTTCTTTGTCTTTAGCGTGTAATCATCAAAAGTGCTACTCAGAGTGCTCAGTGCTCAGTCGTACGAGAGCATCAGAGCATTCTTCAGAAGGAGCGGTGACCTCTTTACCACATTTGTCGATTCTCATTCCACACCTCCACCCCTTACCTTTTGTCTTTTGTTCCATCCCATTGTACAGATTTCATGTCACATGAGATCCACATTGAGGATCGCTTTCAAACACTTGTCCCCAAGAGATATAAAAATAAACTCAAACTAACTAAATAATTTTCAACAGAGAAGCACCGAAATATTTTCACAGTTTTTATAACAGGGAAGTGAGTAAAGGTTGGGACGGTTTTTTTTTTGGTCCGTAAATTTTTTCAAAGATAATATTTTTAGGCCGGAACAACTTCACGGCTCTCTATAGAATTTCAAGACGGATTTTTCAAAGGAAGAACGACTGCGTCAAACTTACCGGCATTCACGCAATTTATTGCTGAATCACTGGGGGAAGGTGCACAAGATATTTTGAATTAAAAAAAAAGTATTTCAGAAAATTTCAGCAAATGTATTTGGTCTTACGGTCAATAATAAATTCAAAATAAAAGCACCCGAAACAAACATGTAAAATACATATTAATTTTCATTTGAAAAGTCTCAACGTTGCGACCACACTGCGGGCCTTTTTTGAGAGTCAATACACACATATTTATTATTTAATGAAAAGAATATTAACGAATGTAAGGGTGGCATGAATTATGTCATAAAAAGTATAGTGTCTTAAACTAAAAAATTAAATTTAACATTTCTGACTTCAAAAATAATGTGATTTTTTATGAAGAAACGTCTTTTTAAAAAAATGGTTAAAAAGACAACATTTTTTCCAATTGAAGCCTCAAAGATATTGGAGAGGCTCCTATAATTTATGAAAGTATCACATAATGGAAACGATGTTTACAGACGGATGATACAAGACTGGCAGTTATGAAAAGTCGCAATTGTAAAGGTAGAAACTTATAATGATCCTCTTGGAAAAAGGCACGCTAAAGCTTGAGAATATAAGATTAAATAATATATTTTTGAATTAAGCAAAAATAATTTTAAAAAGAATTTAAGAAAGAGGGGAGGGGGCCTAATGCATAATACTTTAATAAATTCAGTATATGTTCTTTATTTCGGTTTTTAAATTTATTGAAGTTTTGCTACATTTATTAATAAAAATGGATTCGATGATACGTCTTTTGAAGGTATTATTTTTTCTGGCCAAGATTTTAATATTATTAAAATCAAAACAATGATTAAATTTCTATGAATCTTGTGACAAACCTGTGTTTAAATTATCAATACTAAACCTCAGATGAAACGGCGCGCTAAAGCTTGGAATTATAAGATTGAATAAAATATTAATTAATTAAGTGAAAAAGAATTTTTAAAAAGAATTTCTCACAACGCCCAGTCCGAAAGTTGCACTTTTGACGCCTGTGTAGCGCATTGAAAATGGCCGATTGCAGACTACTTTACTTTCCTCCCGCTACGTCATCTACTTTCTGCCCTAGGGAAGAAAGTGAATTTCAGTTCTTCTTTAGATCCATAGGTCAATGAGCGATGACTTTGAGTTGATCAACCTGATCTATTGCGTATGTGTCCACCAGAAATTAAAAAAATTTTCAGTTTAAATTTTTTTTTTTATTTTTGAAAATCAAGAACATTTTTAGAAACTTTTGAAAATTTTTTGAAAGCTTGAAAATTTTTAAAATTATTTAAATTTTAGAAAATCTTAAATGTTTTAAAAATTTTGGAAATTTTTCAAAAGTTTAAACATTTTTCAAAAACTTTAGAAATCATTAAAATTTTTGAAACTTTGTATAATTTTGCAAATCAGGAAAAATTTTGAAAATATTGAAATTTTTAAAAATTTGCAAATTGTGGACAATTTTGAAAGTTTTTAAAATTTTTAGAGATGTTTGAAAATTCTTGTGAATGTTTAAAATTTTATGAAAGTTTCGAATTTTTTTCAAAAGTTTGGAAAGTATTGAAATTTTTTGAAATTTTGAATTGTTTTTTAAAGTTAAAAAGTCACATTTTTTCAAAAAGTTTAGCAATCATTAAAATTTTTAGAAACTTTGGAAATATATTAAATTTTCAAAAATTTTTGTGAATTTAACAAATTTTTCGAAAGTTTTAAGTTTTTTCAAAAAGCTTGAAAATTATAAAAATTTTGGAAAATTTTAAAAATTTTGCAAATTGTGAAAAATTGTCAACTTTTTTTGAAATCTTAGGAATTTTTGAAATTAATAATTAGCTGATTAAGCTTTTGTCAAAAAATTAAATAACATAAAGTTGAATTTTAATTATTTTCAATTGAGTAACATATATTTATTATTTACTTTAAGGTTATGTAATTGAATATTGGCCACAATTTGTACAATAAAAGTTCATTTTTTATTTAAAATACTTTATTGAAAATTATATGATTTTTTGAATGTTTGTGATGTTGTGAAATGATTATCTGAATTTAATTTCAAATATTATATCTACATGTATTTTAACTTTTTCTGGAATAAGTATAAAAGTTTATTAATAAGTCAAATGTGTGGAATAAATACAGTTTCAAATGAAACAAAAAATAAATTGTAAAAAGTTTTTGAATGTTTCAATAAACTGTTTAATTTCTTATTGGCAAATTAATGTTGTTGGAAATATTAGATTACATAAAGATTGAATTGAAATTGTTTTTCAATAAAGTAACACTATTTTATTGTTTGCTTCAAGGTATTGTTATCAAATATTGGCTATTATTTTTTTAATGAAATTTTATTTTTTCTTTAAAATACATCTCATACAATTATATATTCTTTCAAATGTTTGTGATGTTGTTAAATACGAGGGTGGATTGATAAGTTTCCGGCCTGACCAAGAGATGGCGCCACTAGGCCTACCTTGAGGTGGCGTTC
>JAUELO010000150.1:2298153-2316409 GCA_032357855.1 Amphibolips quercusostensackenii
TATGAATGCGACGCACATTTGCATGAAAAATTTGGTTCTAGAAACTTAAGAACTGAATTAAAAGATTGTTCAAGAATCATTTCAAAATTTTAAACACAAAATTAGAATTAGAGTAATGAGAAAGTAAATATATGCAAAAACTTTTCGGTCTCGCATACCTATAATTACATAAAGAGACAGAATTGATTTTAAAAAAACTTCTTTTAATTGAGTAAAAGTTTTGTTGTTTTAGTTTTTTATTTTTCATTTGAATGAATGTAACAGTATTTATCATCTCTTCTAATAAAACAGCACGGAAATTTAAATTATTTATGAGTATATTTTGTGGATATTTTATATGTTCAAAAATATCAAACCCAATATTAAAAAATATTATCTTTAGAATTGTTTCAGGGCTTTTGCTCAAATTCTGAAAACGAAATCCCTGACAATTTCATGTTTTATCCAGATATCTATAGATTTTCCAAAGGTGTAATTTTTTCAACAAGAAGCCACACAAGTATTATTTATGGCATTTCTTATACCAATTCTGATTCTACATTCCTTTAAAGTGAATCATAATATATTTTTAAAAAATTTCTATCATCATACATTTGTGAATAGTTGATTTGCAATTAGCTGAGTTTACTAAATGTGGTAAAAAATAGGAATAAATAAATCGTGATCCAAAAAAGCTTATATTTTTTCCGAAAATAGGTGACCCACAAATTGTTTTCTTTTGATGTTGAAATGTTCTCTGAATATAGGCATTATTAAATAAATATTTAGAGATTTCTCAAGGTAATTTTTTTTTAAATTAATTTTTTTATGACACTATTAAATATTGATTATTTTACTTCGATACATATTCACTTTACCCTTTTGTTTTCCATATTTAAAAACCTATTAACAACTGAAATTAAAATAACATAACAATTTTTGGCAAATAATGGGATAAAGAAATTCCTACATATTTTTTGAATTTTGCAAATATTCAGAGGACTTTTTAATACGAAGAGGAACAATTTTACAGTAGATCAAGCCATTTTTGAAGAAAAAAATAAGGATGTTTTCTAGATCACTATAATAAGTATACAAAAATTACGCGAGTTAATTATGAATTATCTTTTTTTTTCCTCATGAATATATAATTGTTTGTAAACTGTATACATTTTGTATATGAAATTGAATAATGATGTTTCTTAATTAATAAAAGTGATTTCATAGAATGAAAAGAAATTGGCCTTCTATTATCATACAATAATTTCAAACATTTCGCTTTAAAATTAAGATGAAAAAATTATTGATCATTTCTTCAGAATTTTAAGTGATTAAGATAAAATAATAAATGCGAAAATATTAAGCTTTTCTATTTTAAATATTTAAAACAGTTTCGAATTTTCAATATTTTAGTTATTCTAAGAGCAGACGTAGAACGTAATTTTTCATCAGGTATAACGACTCTTCCAGTGTCTAAGTTCTGACGGAGATAGTCCTACAACCAATTCCTCGTCCAACAAGAGAAACATTTACTGAATTTTATCACCCCTTATAATATCAATCTGAAGTTTTGTGAATTTATCATTCACAGGGTACCTGCTGGACCAAAAACCAGGAAATGATCGAAAATTTCTTGAGAGCGAGAAAAACCAAAAAATGACAGTGAATTTTTTATTTGACCAGGAGTTTTACAATTTTTTAAAAGAAGAAATTTTACTTTACATTTTTTCTATTTCGCTTCATTATTTTTAAACGTGGATTTTTAATTTTAATAATTAAATAATTCATTTATGAAGTATTAAAGAATTAAAAGTTAAAAGCGTTTGAAATTAAAAATTGTTTGGAAAAAACATTTAAATTGATCAGCTGTAAATATAAATTATAATTTATTTTAAAAACTTAACTGTATTTCAAGTGTTAAAAATTGTACAATAATTATTCTACAATACGATTCTAAATCTGTTTAAAATTAAACAATTTACCGATTTTAACTTAAAAATTAAACTTTTTTAATAAGAAAGCCTTAATAATTAAGCAAATTGAAATGTCTGATTAAAACTTTGTAAACTATTTTCAATATGAAAGTAAGTTAAAATTATTATATTCATAATTAAATGCTTTTATTCAATTTAAAATTCTATTCAAATATTGTCTGAATTAAAAATATTCGATTTTAACACATTCAATTTGAAATTTTTCAATTCAGAGAATTTCAAATTGAGCAATTATGAATAAAAAATATTCATAATTAATCAATTTCAAACTAAATTGTTTGAGAAAGAAAGCCATGAATGGTTAAAATTTCAGAGTGAAAATTTTAAACTTTTAACGTTACAATTCTTATGGTAACGTCAAATAACAGTTGAAAATTATTACTTTGAAACAACCAAATTTAAAATAATTTAGCTTTGAAGGATTTATGTATAAAAAAACATTTGAATTGTACAATACTAATTTTAAAAGAAAGGGGATAAATGGCAGTTAATTTATTTTCGAATTGGAAGAGGAACTTTTTTGGTTTTGAATTTTTATTGATTAGAAGACTGGGAAATTTTGTATTTTTAACATTTTTATGCAGTTTGAAATGAGGAAATTTTAGTTTTTAAATTTTGTAAAATTAGCAATGCATTAAATTTTTTAAATGTTTTTGTTAAGTTAAAAGAAATGTAATTTTTCTTTAATTAGAAGAGGCCATTTTTTTCTTTTAAAAATTTCTATTATATTTAAGGAAGGGATTTTTTTCAATTTTTTTTCTAAATTGGAAAAGTATAATTTACAAACAAAAATTTATTGAGTAGGAGGGGGGGAAATTTTTGTTTTAAATTTCCTTTAAATTGGAAGAGACATTTTTTTATTTTTAAAAATCTTATAGAACTAAAAGGGGGGAAATATGTGTTTTCAAGTTTTTCTTAATAGGAAGAGGCACTTATTTTGGTTTGAACCTTTTTATTGAGTTGTAAGAGCGACATGTTTTATTTTTGATCATTTTTATTAATGCGAGTTGAAATGGAGGATTATTTGTAATTCAAAGCATTTAAAACGATGGCGTGGATTCATATTTTTAACCAGAAATTTTTGGACTGATTAATTAATAAAAGTTTTGGCGGGAAATCGCAGGTCATGAGCTGGGTACAGTCGGTAGACTGGTCTGGCCGTCGCGTACTCGGCTATAGACGGAATAGCTCGGAAACCTTCGGGCGTTTTTCGTATAGTCTTTTAGAATTCTCGCAAATCCCTGTTGCAGATGTTACTAGTGGCTTTCATTTCAATACGCATGCTTATTTAAGAATATTAGCATTTCGTACATTTCTTGTAACGTATGTTACTTAAAATACTAACGTTTGAAGATATTTTTACAAATCTTGTTATTAACCATTATCACTTTTTCACACTTACAATTTTCGAGCGGTAAATAAGACTTTTTCTAAACGTCAATACTAATTTTTGCTCGATCAGCTTTAGAATAATACGTATAGAAATACAATCATCTCTTATTACAGTAGGAATCTTTATGACAGTACCTCGATTATCCCTAAATTCTTACATTTTATGTTAATTATGGATATAGAATGAAGCAAATATTGATATTAAAATTCTCTTCGTGCATCACGAAATTTTTTGGAATTTGCAGGCAAAAATACTGTCATGACATTTTTCGGAAAGAGATAATTATTGACAGCAATTTATTCGTTTTATCGAAGCTTCTGTCAAAATTACTTGCAACTGAAAAAATGGAAAGCAGATAATCTTGACAGCAAATTCATCGAGGTGCATCAAATATTAAATTATTAACTGCGACAATTTTTTTTTTGTCAGGGAGATATTTTTGAAAACCAAATTTTTTCATTACATAAATAATAATTTTATAATTATATTTAGTGCGGAAAGCAGAGCTGAAGTTTCCATGAGCATAATCATCTTCATTTGTGTTAACAATATTTTTGTAATCAGTGAGATTTGTCAAATGTTTCTATAAAAGTAGTGATGCCATTCGATACGAGACTGTCTCGATATCGTTTCGAAAAATTTGGTTCATTCTCGTATCGGTATCGGTACATTTGGTACATGTTTAGAAGAAATTGAGAACTATTTTACATATTTTCGGAAATTTTTTTAAGTTTTAACATCTTTAATCTCTTCAAACAATAAGTTATTTTTAAATTATTAAAAAATTATTTTTAAATGTCGAACCATTTTAAATATCTTTAAATCAATTCAAATTTCTCCTGAAATTAAAAAAAAAATCTGAAAAATACAAAACATTACCTTAAAATCTTCTAAACTTTTTTGTGGCAAGTTTGTGAATGTTTTTCATATTCCAAAATCTTTTTTAATATTATCTAAAAGAATAGAAAAAAATAATTATTTTAAATTTTTCCAGGAAACTTAAGAAAATGTTTCATTCACTTGAAATCTTTCAAAACACGTGAATAACTTCTAAATGTTTTGTTCACTGTCTTAAAAATGTGCTTTTGGTTTAAAATTGCGATAAGTATTCTAAACTAACTTGAATTTTTCTTAAAAATTACGAAAATTGTTCAAAATTACAGAAATTGCCTTCAGGGCCATGTGAGCGTAACCTCAAATTTTTTTCGTTTTTTTTCAGATAAAATTAATGCTTACACGAAAAGCGATATCGACTTAAAATTTGGAAGGTTAAACAAGAAGCACTAAGAAATGTCTGGTCCTAAATTTTTATAATTATGAGAAAAAGCAAAAAAATTAAAAAGAAACATTTTTTATAATTGTAAAAATTTCAGACCAGATCAACGTTTCTTACTTCTTCTTATTTAATTTCCAAAACTTTCAACTCGATATTACGTTTTTTCTGAACGTAAGTTGGGTTTAATAAAAAATAAAAAATAACATTTTGAGGTTACGCTTACATGGCCTTTCAGAAAGGGGAAGGGAAATTCGTGATTAGGGTTATTGGAAAAGAAAAGAATGGAAAAGGCAAGAAGGGTGTTTCTGATTAGGGTTATTGAATAAGAAAAAAGGGAAATTCCAAATAAAGGCTATTGAAAAAGAAGAAAAGAGGAAAGACAAATTCCTTATTAGGTTATTGGAAAAGAAGAGAAGGGAACAGAAAATGGAAACAGAAATGTCAATTCAAAGAAGGGAAAGAAATGAAAAAGGAAAATAAAAAGGGAAAGAAAAAGTAGAAGAAAAAGCAAAGGAAAAGAAAAACTTCTAGTTAAGGTTATTGGAAAAGAAGAGAATGGAAAAGGGAAAGGAAAAAGAAATTTCTGATCAAAGTTATTAAAAAAGAAGAGAATAGGAAAGCGAAAAGAGATATTCCTAATTAGGGTTATTAAAAAAGAAGAAGAAAAGAAAGGGAGATTCCTAATTAAGACTAATGGAAAGAAAGATAGGGGAAAAGAAAATTTAGGATTAGGGCATTGGAAAAGAAAAAAAAGGGAAAGGGACATTTCTGATTTGGGTTTTTGGAAAAAAGATAATGGGAAAGGGAAAGGGAAAAAAAATTTCTTATTAGGGTTATTGGAAAACAAGAAAATAGGAAAGGGAAGAGGGATATTTCTGATCAGGGTTATTGGAAAAGAAAAAGGAAAAAGGTCAATTCCTGATAAGAGCTATTAAAAAAAAAGAGAGGAGGAAAAAGAATTTCGTGATTAGGGTTATTGGAGAAGAAGATAAGGGGGAAGGGAAATGGAAAGGAAAAGTGAAAGGGACAGAAAAGGAAAAGGGGAAGGGAAAAGGAAATTCCCGATTAGGGTTATTGGAAAAGAAGAAAAGGGATGTGAAAAAATTATCATAAATATTTTACATTTTCAGAAAAGTTTACTTAAGATTTTTTCCTTTATTCTTTATTTATATTTACAATTTTTTTTAAAGTTTGCTGATCAGAAAAAGTGCTCTCAGGCCTTTTATAATGATTGAATAAATCCTTGATTCAGCCTAGTTACCTCAACGTACAAACGCATTAAATTCGCACTTGGTTGAATCCTTTGAAAAATTATTTCCAGTAAAGTGGGACAAGTGGCCAGGACGTCCTCTACTTGGTATGTAGTGACCCTTATGCGAAATAAATTTTTTATCAATCAAGTTGCGTTTCCGGAAGCCTTGGGTGCCGATAAAACACAACAAGAAGAAACATCATACCGGAAATTTATCAGAGTACTGCATTAGAGAATATAAATTTATCTTGCCTAGCAGGTGGCTTGCTTTTAGCCACCTTTATTCCTTTTCAGACCATAGGGATATTGGATCAATTTATTTTGCTTGTCTATCGTGTCCAGTCGGAAATATGCCAGATAAGCTATAATGCTTGTCCGATAAAATGATTGTGGTCACCATTGAATAATGTATACTGGTCATGTCCGGAAAGATTGATACAAAATAAAAATTTAAATAAATATTTAATTTTTAAGTTTATTTTTCATATGAGTTCAAGGCTATTTATATATAATTTTTCGCAGATGGTTAAGCAATTCCAAATTCTGATTAAAAAATTTAATATGTCAACCAAAAAATTTTTATTCTTAATCAAAAACATTTAATCTTATACAAACAAAAACGGGTTTTAACAAAATAGTGGAATCCTCAATCAAGAAAGAATAATTTTCAAACCAGTAGCATTTGTAACGAAAAATGAGTTAATTTACACCAAAAGAGTTGAATTACCTATAAAATAGATAAGTTTTTTAACCCGAAAATATAAATCTTTATTGAAAAGGTTAATTTTTAACCAAATAGATGACATTTTTATCAAGAAAGACAGAAAATCATTTTTTAACTACATTAGTGGAAGTTAAACCAAAAAATGAATTTTTAATAAATAAGTTCAACTTTTAAGCATTTGTTAAATTTTACACCAAAAAAGTAGAATTTTAACCGGAAAATGTAATGGTTGAGGTAGCTTTCAACAATTTTTTTTGGTATCGATTTAGCAACTCAATGGATATAAAGTAAATGTTAAGCTTTTTTTCAACTCAAAGTTATTTGTTAATTCCCTTTGAAAATTAAAAATGTACTTCTCGAGCAAAAAAAAAAAAAAAACGTTCTTACTCAATATTTTTGGATCCTATGAAATTTTTCAATTGAGCTTTTTTCCTTTCTCTCCTCTAACTTAAAACTCTCACTAGCAGAAAATCTTAACTTTTTTTTTTAATATTATTATTCGATTTTAGAATTATTATCGATTCTATTTTTAAATAATAATATACAATTAAAGAATCGATATTGCTTAATATTCAATTTATAGAATAATATTAGATTTATTTCTAAGTATCAATGCTATATTTTTAGAATAAATTTTGGTTTTATCTTTAAGCATTAACAGTTAATTCGTGTAATTTTTTAAATATTAATGTGCAATAGAAAATATTATTTTATATTTTCGCTCGGATTCAAGCGCTCGACGCATGGAGGTCGGTGGGTGGGGACTTGATTTCCTACCACGTTCTCTGCGATCCCAGTCTTAGAGAGCCAGCCAATAGGAAGGCTGCACGACCCACTCTCCTTTCTGCCCAGATAGCTTAAATCGGCAGCAGCTGAGAGCGGAGTGTAACGCAACGACGATCAAATGAGAGTCAGTAGTCGTTTGGAGAAGCTGCATATGCTCAGCTCTTTTTTTTAAATAAATAAGCTTAGCTTTATTTCAAAGTTATAAGTGTTATCTCTGAGGACCTTTGACGATCATCGATGACGGGCGTTTGCTACAAAATGATTAAAAAATTGTCTAAATGAAAGTTTTAGAGCTCTATAAAAAGATATTTTTTGTTTTGGTAATATTTTTCAATAAAACACCCTTCTCAAAAAAAATTGAAAGAGTGTAGCAAAAGTAAGACAAATTTTTTGAATATTTTTCAAAATCCGTCGCTATTTTTAATTTTATTTGTTTAAAGACCCTGTAAAAAACATAAACAACCATTTTCGCCCCCTAAGTGCCCTAAAATTATAAATTGTTATTTATTTGAAAAAAGTAATTTTTGAAAAAATATGAGGGCTTGAAAATATTTCAAATCAAATTTTGAAGCATTTTAAGGATTTAAAAAAAATTCCTGAAAAAATTTGAAATGATTTTTCATTTTCATAAAGTAATGAAAAGAGGCTATTTAAAAAGATTTAACAATATTTGCTAAGATATTCAATACTATTTGAAAAGAATTTGAAAGATTTAAGGCAATTTTCAAATTTTTCAGAATAGAAAAAATGTAGAAAAAAATCCAATCATTTCAAAATATTATTCAGAAAGCTCAAAGGCTTCGAATAAATTCTAAGATTTTTTTTTTCAATTTAAAATAAAATATGAATTTTTATGAACAATTTCTGGCAATCGCAAGACAAATTTTTAATCCATTGAAACCTTTAAATTTTGCAAAATCTTGTTAAAATCATCAAAAATCTACAATTTGATATGAGTGTTTTTAAATCTTCTCAAGATTTAAGTTGCTTTTTAATTTTTAAAAGCTTTTAAGTATATCTCAAGGTAAGCTAAGTCTTTTTTAATTTTTAAAAAATTGTCTAAAATTGTAAAAAAATGGAAAAAAGATTTTTAAACATTTTAAAGGGCTTCTAAAGCTGTAGAAATTATTCTGAAAATTTTTTAGAAAAAATTGTTTCATTTACAGGTTTTTACCAAATTTTGGTAATCATTCGAGTCAGTTTAAAAACTATTTGTGAGTTTTTGAAACTTTAAAAAAAATTAAAATATTTCACAACTTTGAACGCTTTGTAAGAATTATTAAAATTTCTTTCAAACTACTTTTGTCGTAATTTTTTTTAAGGGAGAAAGTGGGGGGAAATGAGGGAAGGGAAAATTAGGTAATTGAGGGAAAAGAATATTAGGGGTAAAGAAGTAGAGAAATTAAGGGGAATTAGGAGAGAGGAAGTATTTTTTATGAGGGCCGTAGCAGAGAAGGTAAGGGAAATGGTGGCAGGAAAGTAGGGTAAGTGAGCAGCAACGAGAAAAGGGATTCAGGGAAAATGATGGTGAGCAAGAAAAGGAGAGTGATGATTAGAGAAGGGTAACAACGGAAGGAGAGTGTCTGCTCAAAAAGCGACAAGAGGAGGAAGTAGTGGCGGAAAAAAATAAGAAGAAGGGTGAAATGGGGGGAAGGAAAGCATGGGAGAGGGAGGTTTAAAAGACTTAATTAGTAGGAGAAGTAAGTAGGAATCAGGAAAGAGAAATTATGATAAACGAGGGGCGGAGTAGAGAAAGTGAGGGAAAAGATGTCAGGGAAAGTAAGGGAAAAAGTGTCAGGGAAAGTAGAATGAGTGATCGAAAATGAGAGAAGGGAGTAATGTGAATTAAGGGTGAGTAAGAAGGAAAAAGTGATGGTTGAGAAAGGGTGATAGAGGGAAGAGAATGTCAGGTGGTAAGGTGAGGAGAGGAGGAAGTAGTGGTGTAAGAAGATAAAACAAGAGCGATATAGGAAATGAGGGGCAAGGTAGGGCAAGTAAGGGAAATGATGGCACGGAAAGTAAGGTAAGCGATTTGAAATGAGGGAAGGGAGTTAGAGAAAATGAGGTTAAGTAAGGAAGAGGAAGTGATGATTGAGGAAGGATAATAGGAGAAAAAGAGAGTCAGCTGGGGAAGTGAGGAGAGGAGGAAGTAGTGGAGGAAGAAGGTAAAGAGAAGGGTCAAATAAGGAGAGGTAAAGTATGTAGAGAAGAGTAAATACGGAAAATTCACAAATAAATTACTATCTAGCAAGTGGAAAAGGAGTTTTTGAATTTGCTTTAACGAATAAATTTTCTCGATCTAGCAAATATGAATGCATCGCAATACAAGAGGAAGAGGATTAAAGAAGAAAGAGATAGAGAGTATGAATGAAGAAAGGTCGGCCCTTATTTCCTTACTTTGAGCCTCAAAGAGGAACTTGTAATCCCTTGTGGTTTGAGCGACTAGAATCTCGCCGACGTCTTTCTTCGATATCGCCTCACGAATATGGAATAATGGCAAGCTTTTAAGAGATTTAGGGTGCCTTTAAAAGGATCCTCTTTTCTCAAGTTTTTATCTACTTTTTTCTCTTTTTTCTGATAAATGCCTATTACCTGCCTCGGAAAATGTTAAATCTGTAAGGATCATCAGTTTTTTTAATTGCATGGCTATGAGGTTTTTTTCGACAAAAGTTTTGTAAAAAAAATTTTGTAGTTTCTCTTCCAGCATATTTTTCTTGATTTTTGCTTTCTCTTCTGTCATATTTTGCCGAAGTTTGATATTACCTTCCGGCATATCTTAACGGATTTTAATTTTCTCTTCCAGCGCATTTTGCTGAATTTTTATTTTACCTTCTAGCTGATGTTTAATATTTTCTTTCGGCATATTTTGCTGGATTTCAAGTTTCTCTTACGGCATATTTATCTCTAATAGAGAAAGTAGCGCCTAAACTTATTTCGTCAACAGAAATCATAGTATGATATGCATCCCTAAATTTTCTATTCTGGCATATTTTGCTAGATTTTAGTTTTTTCTTCTGGCATATTTCTTAGATTTTTGTTTTCTCTTCCGGAAATGTTTTCAGGACTGTAATTTTCATTTATATGATATTTTGCCGAATTCCAATTTTCAGGTCATAGATATTTTTCCAGATATCAATTTTCTCTCCCGGAATATTTTTTTTCTGGTAAAAATTTTTTATTTTGTTGAAATAATCTATAGAATTCTTTAGAATTTACTGAAAATACTTTGGAATTCTTTTGATTCCCATCAATAAGGAAATAAAATTGATCATCAAATATACCGAAAGAGAAAATTAAACACTGGTGCATATTTTTCTGGAAGGCAATACTCGACCTTTTTTGAAACTTTCCCTTTTCACCTTCTCCCCTTTTTTCTTCTTTTCTTCTTCCCACTTGCAATTTCCCCTTACCCTTTTTCCTTTTTTATTTCCCCTTTTGAATTCTCTTTTTTATTTCCCCTTTTAATTTCCCCTTTTCTTCTTTGTTCTTTCCCCTTTTCTTATTTCCCTTTCTCATTTTCTCTTTTCCCCTGTCCCCTTTCGTCTTCTTACTTTTCCCGTTTCCCTGTCCCCTTTTTCCTTTCTCTTTTCCTATTCCCCCTTTTCCTATTTCCTTCTTTCCAATTTCCTTCTTTTTCTTTACCTTTTTGCCATTACCGCTTTTCTACTTTTTCTTTTTTTCCTTTTTACATTTTTCCTGACTCTTTTAACTATTTCATTTTCAACTGTCCCCATTTCATTTTCTCCTTTCACCATTTTCCTTTTCAATTTTCCCTTTCCTCTTTATCCTTTCTTATTTCTTCTTTCATCATTTTTCTAACCCCTTTTTCCCTTTTTTCTTTTCCCCTGCCCCGTACCTTCTTTTTACTTTGTCCTTTTTCACTAACCCTTTTTTCCTCTCACTTTCTTCTTTGACCTTTTCATATCCCTCTTTTTCCAATCCTTTTCTCTATTTTTTCCTTTCCCCTTTATCTATTTTTTCTTTGCAATTTCCCTTTCCCCCCTGCAATTTGCCCTTTTTTCCAGTCCTACTTTTCCCAGTCCGCTTTTCCAATTTCCCCCTTAAATATTTTCTCCCTTTCACCCCTTTTCATTTCACCCTGTCCCGTTTTCCCTTTACTCTTTACACTTTTCCCCTGTTTCCTTTGACACACATTATTAAACATTTTTCGTGTCGATTTTTCACCGAACCCCCGTGCCTTTAACAGATTCATGTTAATATAATTATAAAAATATAAAATTTTTGCAATATTAAAGTACTGAAAAAAATTATAACCACCAAAAATATTTATCAACGGAATCAAAATATTCCGAAAGTAAAGGTTAACGAAAATAGAAAAATTCAGAAATTCGAAATTAGAAACATTATATAACTACCGATATTTTGAAAATACAATTTTAAAATTTTGAAGTTTTATGTTTCCGGAGAAATAATTATTTAAATAATATTTTGTTTTTGTTAGAATAATACTTAATTTTTTATCGTCTACACTGCATATTGGATAAATTAAAATTTTAAAAAACTTTAAGGAACATTTTGGTTAGTTGAGATTAAAATTTATTGAACAATGGGGATGACAAACATTTTGCTAAAAATTTTAGAAAAGAATGTCGAAAACTTTGAACTTAACTTTTTCAATCTTTTAAGGTTGAAAAATGGTGGGAAAAATTAAAGTCATTCTGGAAGACATTTATAAGATTTTAGACAATTTTCAAAAAGTTTAAATAACTTGAAAAATTAAATTTAAAAGAATGTTAAAAAAGATTTTAAAATATCATATGAAAGATTATATTAAAGATTTCCGATGTTTAAAAAAAAAACAAAAATAATTTCAAGCTTGAATTGATATCAACAAATTAAAGAAAAATGTAAATTTTTTAAGATTTGTAACGAAAAACTTAAAAAAAATTTGGAAGGTTTTAAGAGAATAAAAAAAATGTCCTACAGATTTCTAGGAAAACTTCTCGTAATTTTTTATTTTACACAATTCATTATGAAAAAATACTGAAAAAGTTTTCAAAGCATCCCACAAGATTTTTGAAATTACCAAAGAATGGGGAAGATTTTCAGAAAAATGTTTTTCATTTTGCACAATTTTTTCCAATTTTTGAGATAAAATTTGAATTATTTTAGATGTAGGTATCAAAAGTATAAAAAAAGTTTTAAAAATTACTAATACTTGAAAATATTTTAAACATCTTGAAATAAAATGTGAATTTCTAACGAAAGATAAAAAATGTATTTATTTTATTATTGTTTTTTTCACGAATGCTGATTTTAAGTTTTTTAAAGACTTAAAAAAATTTTAAGATAATGAAAAATGTTGTTAAGACTCCTGGGGATATTAAAAGTGATTTTTCATTTTAATAATTATTTTAATAGAATATTTACAAAGATTATAAAACATCACGAAAGATTGCCAAAGTTATTGAAAACGAATCCAGAAGATTTGAAGACAATATTAAGAATAATTTAAGTCATTCTAAAAGATACTTAAGAATTTTATAACTTTTCGAAAGATTATAAATATATTAAAATTTTGATAAATTTATAAAATATTTTTTTATTTTTTCTAAGTTTAAAAAAGTCTTGAATATCTTTCAAACTCAAACTTTTTTTTGTTGGTGAATGAATGCAACTGTTTTTTTATATAAAAGTAAAATCTTTTTTATAAATATATCAGCTAATGAATTTCTTGTTGAGAAATTATGTATTTGGTTGAAAATCAAAATTGTTGTTAAAGAATTTATATTTCTAGGTTGAAAAATTAAACTTTCTAGTAGGAAATTCGTCTTTTTAGGGAATATTTAATATTTTTTGTTCAAAAATACACTTCGTTGTATATTAATTTTAACTGTTTAAAAATATTGTTCGTTTAAAGATTAACGTTTTTGTTGAAATTTTGATTTGACATATCCAAAATTTTAAAAAACATTTTTAAATTTTTTTTAGAATATTATTGAAATCTATCTGAACACTTTGCGAAATATTTAAAACGTTTGTGGATTCTTTGAGAAATCATTGAAGTATGTGTGAAATCTTAGGAAATTTTTGCCATATATTTTATGATATTTGTAAAATATGATTAAAATCATTGTAAAATTCTTGGAAAATCAATATAATCTTTGTACTTTCTTTGAAATCTATTTCAATTTTTTGTGAAATATTTGGTAATATTTATGAAATTATTAAAATCATTGAATTCTGCAAAATTTCAAAAATCTTTATATAATTTTTAGGAAATTTTTGTGCAATCTTTGAAATCTTTATGAAATATTTGCGAAATATTTAAAATCTTTTTGAAGTCTTTAAAAATCTTTGCGAAATATTCAAAATATTTTTCAAATATCTAATAATATTTGTTAAATTATTGAAATCTTTGTGCACTCTTCAAATTCTATCTAAAATTTTTATAAAATATTGAAAACTATCTGAAATCTCTGCGAAATATTTGATAATATTTGGTAAATTATTGCAAACTTGGTGAAATATTTGGAAAATAATTGAAATCTTTGTCAAATCTTTTAAATCTCTCCAAAATATTTGAAATTCTTGAAATCCTTAAAAAATTATTAAAAAATTTGGGAAATCTTTCTGATATCTTTGGAAATCTTTTTAAACTCTTAAAAAAAATTTGAAATATTTCTTAATATTTGTAAATTTATTAAAATCATTGAAGTCTTTGTGGAATCTTTTAAATCTATCATAAATCTTTGTGAAATTTTGAAAATTCTTATGAAATCTTTAAAAAATCATTGAAATCTTCGTGCAGACTTCAAAAACTATCTGAAACTTTTCGAAATTTTTTATTAATATTTATGAAATGTTTGAAAGCTATAGAAAATCATTAAAATCTTTGTGCATTCTTTAGAATCTATCCAAAAATTTTCTGAAATATTTGAAATATTTGTAAAATCTTGGGGAAGTCATTAGAATCTTCGTGAAATCTTTTTGAAATTTTTGTGAATCTTTGCGAAATATTTAAAATATTTTAAAAATATTTGATAATATTTATAAAATTATTAAAATATTTGCTAGGTATTTAAAATTTTAAAAATAATTCAATATTTGTGCACTCTCTAAAATCTATCGGTAAGCTTTGCAATACCTTTGAAAATTTTTCCAAAATTTTTGGGAAATTAATAAAATCTCTGTGCAATATTTGAAATCTACCTGCAATCTTCACGGGATTTTCTAAATATTTGTAAAATCATTGAATTCTTTTTGAAACCTTTGAGAAAACTTTCAGAAATTTTTTGAAACCTTGGGAAATATTTAAAATATTTTTCAAATTTTTCCGAAATATTTGAAATCTTTGTGAAATCTATGGAAAGTCATTAAAATACTTGTGCATAATTTTTTTTAAAACGTCAATTTTCAAGATTTTAGCAAGTATCACTCTATGATAAAATGAATTTATTTAATTTTGAAATTAAAATTGTTAAATAATAGCGATGTTATACGCAAAGTCACTTTACCCCTACCGGTCGCCGTTGCCTATATCAATAAAGTTTTTGTATCTAGATTTTTTTTTAATTTCTTTTTAGATTTTTTTGCTTTAATGATGCTAGTATCTCTTGAACAGGTAATTTTCTTTTTCCTTTTATAATTAACGTTCCGTATAAAAAATATCCGCATTGTAAAATACGGATAAAATGAATGAGTAATCTTTGTGTCCTGGGAAATTAAAAAGGAGAGCTCTAGTCTGAAACAGAAGAGAAAAAAAGGAGAAAAATTCGAATCTGCATATTTGAAATAAAGAGAGAATGATAGAGATACGTGCATATGTTCGTTCTATTTAGAGACTTTTCGTCATTTTATCCCAAGGGTGAAAAAAAATGAACGTCAATAAAAAATTTAAGCATTGAAGCGGTACTTTGAATGTTTGTGAATGGTTGAAATAGTGCATAATCAACTTTTTTTAATATACGCTTCTGTTGGTAAGAAGAAAGAAAGTTGGGAAAAAGAGGATGGGAAAATATTGAAGAAAATTGCGGGAAGTGAAATACAATGGCTATCAGTATTTTCTATTGAAAATCGATCGTCTTCATACCTTATGTATGCAGCAAATATATATGAGAACATTTATGATCTTTATTGAATATTCGTTTCATAAGGTTTTTTTTTACGATATTTAAAGAAATTATTGCATAATATAAATTTAGAAAAAAATATTTTTGGATGAAGCTCTTAAAATGTAGCTTAATTCTTTAATCTTCATAATTTATTTTTTGTCTGAAGATTTTTTTTCAGATGAAAATTTACCCTTGCGATTGATAATTTAACTATTCAATTTTTGGAAAATTTATCTTCTGGTTAAAAATTGTTATTTTAAGTTAAAAATTAATCTTATTCAGTTGAAATTTAAACTATTTGGTAACAAATCCGTTTTTTTTGGTTAAATTGACCTGTTTTCATTTCAGATATTTCCGGGTTGAACATTGTACTATTTTGCAGAAAATTCGTCTATTTGACCTGAAAATTCAATAATTACGTAGAAAATTTAACTTCTTGGTCGCATTTTTTTTGTTACAAATTTTTTATTTTCTCTTTTTTTAATGAAAATTCGACTATTTTATTTTTGGTTTAAAAGTAATCTTTTTGAAATAAAAATTCGACTATTTGGTTGAAAATTCGGATTCAACAGTTTTGATGAAAATTCATCTATGTTGGTTAATTACGATCGTCTATTATTCAATTAAAAAAAAATGTTATTATGAGAATCTCAACTATTATTAGTTTTACAGAAAATTCATCTTTTCAGGTTTGCGGATTCAACTATTTGGTTAAGAATCGGTATTTTTATGTTGAATTCAACTGTTTTTATTTGAAATTAAAATCTTATTTGTTCGGAATATAAAATATTACGAGTTTTGATAAAAATTAATCTTTTGAATTAGAAATTCATATTTTCGGGTCAAAAATTTACTATCTTGTGAAAAATTCGTCTTTTTAGCTTGAAAATTTAAGAATTTGACAGAAAATTAATCTATTTGGTAGAAAATTCAATTTTTTTGTTAAAAATTAATTTTTCAATTCAAATTTAACTTTTTTATTTTTTGCTAAAAAGTAATATTTGTTAGACTAAATTTTAAATATTTGTTTGCCAATTCGTCTTTTTTTGTAAAAAATTATTTTCTCAGTTAAAAATCCAATTATTTGCTTAAAAATCTATGCATTTCATCAAAAATTCGTTTTTATTTAAAATGAAAATATTTTATTAAAAAAATATTAATTATTATATTTTTGATCAAAAATTTATCTTTTTAGGTTCAAAATTCAACTTCTTGGGTAAATGTAAAACTACTTTCTTAAATAATCTTTTTTTTTGAAGATTTATCCTTTTAGCGAAAAATTCATCTCTGGCTGAAAATTTAAATGGTTTTATAAAAATTCCATTTTTTGAGGCAAAAAATAGTTTTTCTAACTAAAAATGAAACTACATGGTTGAATATTAAACAATCGTTTTGCAGAGAAAATTTGTCCTTTTGACTTGGAAAGTCAACAAGTTGTATTGAACATTAATTTTTTTAATGAAAATTTTTCTATTCGATTTTTCCACAGAAATTTCTTTCTTTCTTTGGTTTATAAGTTTAACTATTAAGTCGAAAATTCATAGAGTTTGTTAGAAATTCATATTTTTTAGCAAAAAATTAGTACTCTTGGTTGAAAAATTAACTATTTGGATGTATTTTGTTAAAAATTATTTCTTTTAGGTAAAAAATAATGTTTCTAACTCGAAATTAAACCTTTTGAATGAAAATTAACTTTTTTGTTAAAACATTATATTTTTGGGTTGGAAATTCAACTGCTTTATATCGAAAACTTGCCTTTTTGTTTTAAAAAATTAACAATTCGGTTGAAATTTCAGCAGTTTTGTGAAAGATTCTTTTCTTTTTTATTAAAAATCTATTTTTTAAAATGAAAACTCAACTATGTCATTTTTGGTTGAGAATCTACTTTTTTCTTGTTAACTTTTTCAACTATTTGGTTTAAAATATAGGTATTTTGTTAATAATTTGTTTTTTATATAAAAAATTTAGTCCTCTTGGTTGAAAATTCATCTGTTTTTACTTCAACATTTTTATAATTTGGATGAAATTTTTTTCTTCATTGACTGAGAAATTTTTTTTTGTTGAGGATTCAACTATTTTTTTGAAATTGGTCTTAATAACAATAATTGAACAAAATATTTTTCCTAATGTAAAAAAACAATAAAAAAACAAGATTTTTATTACAAAAGCATTAATTTAAAAAAAAGCTAGTATGCACATTTTCAAGAACCAAACTTGCATTGGCAATTCTTATAAAATGATTGTTATTTAAATTTAAACAAATATTTAAAAAATTAAACACTCCAAAAATTTCCTAGATTAAAATATTGTATTATTGTATTTGTAGCAAAAAAATAACATAGATAAAAAAAGCAATTTTTTAATTGTTTAGATTCGGGAATTTCATTATTCGGGAATTTTTCCAATTCGGAAATTTTATTATTTGTGAATGTCATAATTCGAGAATTTTATTATTCGGAAATTTTTCAATTTGAAAATTGCGTCATTTGGAAGTTCTCTAATTCAGGACTTTTTCAGTCTCGGGAATTTTATTTTTCGGGATTTTTCAGTCGTCCCAATCCAGGGATGCAAATGCACGCTTCGCGGGCTTACATTTGAATTTTCAAAATTAGAGCGCGTGGCGTCATCTGCCCGTAAGCTCGCAAACCAGGCTCTACTTTACCGATATCCCGCTTCCTTTTCACTGTTGACACATCGAAAGTCGGTCGCAGCTGTGCACGCGCTGTCAACGAGGCGTTTATATATATAATTTTCTTTCTGAAAAATAGTGACGCACC
>JAUELO010000150.1:2316426-2327662 GCA_032357855.1 Amphibolips quercusostensackenii
TACTTTGAGTGCCGACCGTCGGTGCCGGCGTTGACGAGGAGAAAATAAATCGAGTACTTGACGACTATCCACTGGCTCAACGACCATAAAATGAGGTTTGTACTGACGTGTGAAAACATACGTGATTTTTGCTTTTGCAGAATCATTCCCCTTTCCTTTAATTCAACCTAACTTCTACTTGATTTACACGATTTTTTCAACTTTTCCGAATTGAATTATTCAGTTTTTTTGTGCTTTTTGTTATCAGAAAAATTATTGAGTCAGGAAATTAATCTGAACAAGTGTCACGGTCGGACGCCATTTTTCCACATTGACGTTTGTTGATGAGTTGTCATCGGAAAGGAAGTCCGTCTCCTTTGACGTTTCCCTGCTACTCAAAATAATTCAAATTATATTCATGATTTATGGAAAAATTTTGCTGTTTTGTGGTACTTTTGTGGCCTTTGTTCCGATTTTGATTGTCAGATGCTCGTCTTTTGTTTAGTTTTTATTTAATAATTGAAAGGTGTCAGTACAGAACTAGAATCTAGATAACAGGGAACACACTATTTCCCTTTTTTTCAAATTCCCCCTGTTTGCCCAAAAATGGTACTCTTCCGAAATTTCAAGTTCCGGAAAATAAGTTGCCGAATTGTCAAATTTCGGCAAAAAAATTAACAAATAATCTTTTATGTTATATGAGTTATTTATTTTTTAGTGTTCTATTTAATTTTTTTTCGTCAGTTTAAAAGGTGACGACTGGGGAATCCCGAAAAATAAAATTCCCGACTCTGTAAAATTCCCAAATAGTAAAATTGCCGAATAATACAATTCCCAAATAATAAAATTTCTGAATCAGAACATTCCCGAATAATAAAATTCACGACAGTTTATAAATTTATAGTATTACCGAATTTGGAAATATCTGAACTAAAAGATTCTCGAATTTAAACAAATAATTTTTGTTGTAAATATTATTCCTTTAATAAAATACAATAAATAAATATTTTTCTTTAAAAAAATTATTTTTACTATTTAAAGTTTCTTAAATTATTATTTGAACCTCAAAGAACAATAATTGAAAAATATATATTTCTCGATGAAATTCTTAAAAAAATTATTGTTATTTTTAATTCAATCAATAATTATATAAACTTTAAACATTAGCAAATGAAAAAATTTTCCAATTTAAGAATTTTATTGTTCGAAAATTTTACTGTTCGGGAATTTTATGTTTCGCGATTTTTGAATCGTTCCGTTTAAAAAGAGACGACTGAAAAATTCCCAAAAATAAAAAACCAATACAATTCTTCATTTTCAATTAACAATTTTATCTTTTTAATCATCATTAATGTTTATACTTTTTATTTTTCTGGTCTAAAGACAAATAAAATCTGTTATTAACTTTATTTATTATAATTAATATTAATATTTCAACAGACTAATAAATTTTACGCTCTAAATAATTTACGTTTTTTTTTGTCATTTTTTATTCTCTCTCAAGTCAAAAATTATGTTTCGATTTTGATTGTCAGCGGCTCGTCTTTTGTTTTAATTTTTAATCAACAATTTTATTATTTTCTTAATTATCAATACAGTTCATATATTTAATTTTACTTGTATAAAAACAAATAAAATTTGTATCAATTTGATTTGTTATTGATAATCTGTTCCAGTAAAGATTAGCATTACAGAAAAATAATAAATTTAACGCTTTGGATAATCTTAGAATTTTTTTAGTACTTTTTTGTCTTTTGTCGAGTGAAAAATTATGTTTCGATTTTGGAAAAATAGTGCAAATTTCAATGTTTTTTTAAAATTGAAATGAAATCTTATAGTTGATACAAAAAAATAATATTACTATATATTTCAAATAAATTTGATAGAAATCTCACTATCACTTGTTTAATATATTTTACAAAAATATTTCGTTCAACAGAAATAATATTTTTAATTTTCTAAAAGAAATTCCAGGAAAGCTGAACTTTTGTTTATTATTAAGATTCTGGTAGAATATTTTTATGATATTCTTTAGTTACCAACATTTTTAATCAAAAAATGTTATTTTTTTAATTATAAAAATTGTTCTACTATGAATTACAAATTTTTGCTAGAATTTTGACACTTTTACAAAAGGTTATATGTACTTACAAATTTCTCCAAAAAATATATTTTTCAGATTATTGTTCTTTCTTGTAATTTTTTATGTTGTGAAAATGTATTCTTACGAAGAAAAAATTGTAAATGATTGTGTACTTTCTCGTAAAATATTAAAAATAAAATATAGCAATATATATATATATATATATATATATATATCAAATTTATTTAAATTGATAATTTCAAATTCGTATAAATAATGTACAAAAGTACTATTTTCTAGTAAAAAATTTTCTACCAGGGATTAGAAAGTAAAAGTTTGAGTGTGACTGTTAAAAATGCATTTTTGTGAAATTTTGGATAAAAACCTAAAACTACCCAATCATTTAATTTTTTAATAATTTTAACACTTTCAGTACCATCAATAATTTTGAAGTAAATCTGGAAAACATGGTTTTTGGGGTTTCCCGCTAATTTTGGCAAAATTAATGAGAAAAATTTTACACAGTTGATTTTTATGTAAAAATTAAAAGATTCAGGGTCTTTATTTTTTTTAAGAATAATTTTTGAAAAGGGAACAGAAAAAAAAGAAAAAATGTTTGTTTATTCTATATAATGTCTTTATTTTTTATCAAGTTTTCTTCGCACCGCAATTTATTTGGCTCGCATGCAAATTAACTTGGATATATAAAGTGATTAATAAAAATAAAATAAAGTCTTTATATGAATAAAAAATATTTGGCTTTCAGACAAGCATTTGCTTGATATAAATAAAGGATTTCATTTGCACCAGTAAAAAATACGTAGCTGTGACGCAACAAGTAAAATTGATTTGCTTAAAAAAAAGATTATAAATTTGAATTTAAAAGTTTTCTGCCTCTGAAAAAATTGTATCCAAGTAAAAAAAATACATATTTAAACTACTCACCTGGAAAATATGGAATTGTCAGGAAATTTTTCGTGAGCGTGTATAATTTTTTTTTATTTATAATATAAAATGAAATAACAATAATTTTCAATTCGTAAAACCATCAATATTTTGCTGCTTTTCCAATTTTGTTGCAAATACGTTTTTTGTGTGGAAAATACATTTTTTAACTGAAAATTTAACTTTTCTATTTTTGGTTGAAAATTGATATTTTTTGTTGAAAATTCAATTGTTTGGTAAAAAATTCATCATTTTTGGTGAAAAATTAATCTTCTTGAATGAAATTTTATCTTTTTGCTTGCAAACTCAACATAGTGGTTGAAATTTTTTTCTTTCGTGGCTGAAGAATCTTTCTTATTTAAAAATTCAACTCTTGTTGAAAATTCGTCTCTTGTTGTTGAACTCAACTATTTTTAATTTCGCAAAAACTTTTTTGGTTGAAATATCAATTAGTACATTTTTTTTAGAATTCATTTTTTTATGAAAGTTTCTGTACTTTGGTGAAAATTAAACGCTTTTGTTCAAAATTAATTTTTTTTTTTAATATTCATCATTTTAATTAAAAATTAATCTCTTTGATCGAGAATTGAAATATTTTGTGAAAAGTTCGTTTTTTTCTGTTCAAAACTAACTCTTTTACTGAAAATCGAACTATTCCAAATAAAACTTTTCGTTGAAAAATCGTTTTTTATTGAAAATTTTCTTAACTGAAAATTTAACTCTATTATTAGTTTCAAATTCATCTTTTTCATTGAACATTATTTTTTTCACGGAGAATTTAAGTATTGAATTGTTGATTGAAAATTTTTGTTTTTCAAGTAAAAATTCGTGTATTTCATTGAAAATTCGTCTTTAAAAATTCAACTAATCCAGTTGAAGATTCGTCATATTAATTTAAAGTTCATCACTTTGGTTAAAAATTTAACTATTTTGTAGAAAAATTGTTGTGTTTGCTGGTTGAAACTTCAATTATTCTATTTTTGGTGTAAAATTTATCTTTCTTAGTTTGAAAATTCAACTATTTCTGTGAAAATTCGTCTTTTGGATTTAAAATTCAACTTTTGGTCGAAAGTTAAACTCTTTTGTTAAAAACTATTTTTTTGTTGAAAGTTCGACTGCTACATTTGAATATTCCACCGTTTTAGTTTTAAAATCATCTTTTTGGTTGAAAACTTATTTTTCAAATTTAAAATGGAACTATTCAAAGTTTGGTTAAAAATGTATGTTTTCTCTTTGAAAATTTAGGCAACATTTAATCTTCTTGGTTGAAAATTCAACTATTTCAGTTAAAGATTTATCATTTTAGTTGAAAATTCAATTTGAAAATTCGTTTTGCTTGGAAATTAATTTGTTTTTAAACTAAAAATTTAGCTGTTGCATTTTTGATTGAGAATTTATCTTTTTTAGTTAACAATTCAACTATTCGGCTGAAAATTAGTTTTTTTTGTTTGGTTGAAAATTCAACCATTTGGTTACAAATTTATCTATCTTGTTGCTAATGCAATATTTTATTGAAAAGCTAGGGATTCGAAGCTGAATTCAAGCTATTAAAGTTGAATTAAATTCAATATGACTAAATAAGTTAGAAAATTAATTTTGAATTTAAAATAAACGAATTTTGAACAAAATAGTTAAATTTTCAAACAAAGAAAAATAAATTTTTCAATAAAATCATGATTCTTCCACTGGGCTAGTTTTACTTTCAGTTAAAAAAAATAATTTAAAAAAAATCAACAAAAGAAATGAATTTTTAATACATATATTTTACTTTAAAAGTTAGGAGGTTAAAGGGCTTTAATTGATTTTAAATCAAATCTTTAATTAATTTTAAATCAAAAAAATCAACAAAAGAAATTAATTTTCAATTACAATGGAAAATTTTCAACTGAAATATTTTTATTTTTAGTAAAGAAATTAATTTTTAATTAATAGAAAAACAAATTTTCAACAAAAGAAATGAATTTTTAATTAAAATGATAATTCTTCAACAGGAATAGTTTTACTTTTAGTTAAAAAATTAATTTTAAATAAAATAAATTAACAGAAGAAATTAATTTTTAATTACAATGATGAATTTTCAACTGTATTAGTTTTAGTTTTAGTTTAAAATTTAATTTTCAATGAAAAAAAAGTAATTAATGATTAATTAAAATGATAAATCTTCAACTAGGATAGTTTTACTTGAGTTAAAAAATTGATTCTGAACAAAAGAAATGAATTTGCAATATATATTTTACTTAAAAAGTTAGGAAGTTGAAGCATTATGAATTGAATGAAATATAACTCAATCATCAAAAAATTAATTTTCAATCATAAAAAAAAACATTAAAAAACAAATGACTTTTTAATTAAAATGATGGATTTTCAACCGGAATAAGTTATACTTTCAGTTGAAAAATTAATTTTCATTTTAAACAAATTTTTCAACAAAAGAAATTATGTTTTAACATATATTTTTTTGCTTAGATAGTTAGAAAGTTAAAGCGTTTTAAATTGAATTCAATATAATACCGACATTAATTTTACTTAAAAGAATGTATTTCCCGATTTTCGTGAAAAATCTCTTCATTTCCTTCCTTTTCTCCTTACGTACTTTCACAAATAAAAAATTTTAATTTTACTTATGAATAGTACTATTTTTACACATATCGATATTAACAAGACTGAAGAAAAACATTATTTATAATAAATTCACGAAATTATGTACATATTCCAGTACATATTCCTTTTCAATTATTTAAAAAAATGCGAAATACTTAAAGGCTCAATACTGCTAATAATTATACCCTGAAAAATCTTGAGATGCCTTGGGGAAACCTGAAAACTGCAGGGATTTTTTCCAGGATTTTGGTAGAAACTATGAAAAATCTACCCAAAATTTTGATTAATTTAAGATCGAAAAAAATCTAGTTACTCAAAAAAAAAGTTTTAATGCAAAATATTCATAAAAAAGATTCACAATTAAAAATTAGACTTCCAAACTACCTCACTTTTCGGCTCATTGGAGACAAATAAAAATAACAGATTTATTAAAAAATATTAAATTCATCTTTTTGATAAAAAATTCGTTTTTTTTTTGCTGAAAACTTTTTTTTTTGGCAGAAAATTAATTTTTTAAATTGAAAATTTAATTATTCCAGTTGAAAATTGATTATTTTTGTTAAAAATTCATTTATTTGGCTGGAAGCTTGACTACTCAATTGAAAACTAATTTTTTGTTAAAAAATTAGTTTTTCAAGTTGAAAATGTAACTATTCCATTTTTGGCTAAATTTTGATTTTTTTTTAAATTGAAAATTCATCTATGTATTCGGTAAAAGTTGAACCACTTTGTTAAAAAATAATTTTTTTGTTCGATGATTCATCTTTCGGGTTGTAAATTGAACTGTTTTATTGAAGGTTTTTTTTCTTTGTTGAAAATTAACTTTTTAAATTAAAAATTTAACTATTCGAGTTGAAGATTCATCATTTCTATTGCAAATCTAATCTCGTTGGTTAAAAGTTTAACTTCTTCGTTGAAAACCATTTTTTTGATGCAAAAAAAATAATTTTCTTAAATAAAAATGCCAGTATTACATTTTTCGATGAAAATTCATTTTTTAAATTAAAAATTTAATTACATGCATAAATGTTGAACACTTTGTTAAAAATTAATTTTTTTGTTTTAAGATTCGACATTTTTTGTTGAAAATTGATCTTTTTAGTTAAAAATTCGTCGTTGTTGGTATAAAACTAATGTTTTTGTTTGAAATTAATATTTTCGGTTTGGAAATGCAAGTAAATCAACAAAAAATTCGTCTTTGGCTTGAAAGTTTAATAATTTGGATGAAATTTTTTTTCTATCTTGACTAAAAAAGCTTTATTTGTTGAAAATTCGTCGTTTTCATTAAAAAATCTGAATTTTGCGTTGAAACTTAAACTACTTTTTAAAAAAAATTTAGGTTTTATCCTTTTTATTAAAAAAGCATCTCTCTGGTTGAAAGTTTTTATTTTTATGTTAAAAATTTACCTACTTTGTTAAAAATTCATTTTCTTGGTTGGAAATTCGACTATTTTGTAAAAAACTCATCCTTTTTGTTTAAAAATTCAACTGTCTTATTGAACATTTGTTCAATGAACCTTTTTTGTTCATATTTAAGCTGTCTTCTAAAAATATAATTATTTCCTTGAAAATGAAACTGTTTTTGATTGAAATTAATCTTTTTTGTTTAAAATTCTATCATTTGGTTGAAAATTCATCTTATTATGTTGAAAATTAAACTGTTTTGTTAATAATTTAATTATTTTATTCAAAATTAAATTTGAATGAGCTCAAATTTAAATAACTCGTTAAATTTGAACCAATCCTTATAAATAAAAAAATTATTGTTAAAGTTAAAAAATGACAAAGTTTGAAATATTTTCGATTTTAGCGTCCTGATTTTTCACCTGGCTTCGAAAGAACTGAATGATATCTAGGATTGCTGTGAAAATTATTTTGATGTTCATTTTTCCTCAGTATTATACTCTTCCCTATTTATTTTATTTTGATAATTTTTCTTGCTTTTTATATAGTTTATTCCAAATTGCACATGTTTTTTAATAAAAGCAAACGGGCAATGGTTAAGAAAAATAATTCTTTTACATATTTCAATTTTTTTCATGAAAAATTAGGTTTGATAATTTTATGGCTCTATCAATCAAAATTATAATTACTTCTATCTTGTTTTAAATGGAGCGATTTGAGAAAAAAATAAGTGTTCTTCCTGAGCAAATAGTTTTCCTATGCCAGTCTGTGATAATATGTTTTAATTGAAGTCATTTAAATTTCAGTGGCCGACCACCAATGACTGCAATGAATGGAAAGAGGCCTTCCTCGATTCCTCCGAGACATCAAACAGAGTCCACTTCTCAGCATCTGGACCTGATTAAATACATATACGATTGTAAGTTTGGAAAAAAAATCATCCAAAAAATCTCATAATTATTGTAATTTTAACGAAAACGTTTTTTTAGCTTGGAATTCAGTTTCAAGGGAACTGGACACCTGTAATTCGTCAAATTATAGAAATGGGGCCTCGGTTACATATTATCAAGAACGTGAACCAAATCCACAGCTCAAAGGTAAATCCGAGCATCAATAATTTTTGTGAATTTAAACAAAAAATTAAAATTAATGTCAATGGTATTACGTTTCAGCCCGTATACGTGAAAAAACCTGGAAATTTCAGGGAATTTTTTTTAAGTTAGGGTATTTTTTGAGAGCGTGCTTACTTTTTTTTTTAATTTAATTTAAATATAAAATTGAATAAATATGATTCTGCATTTGTAAAAGTAACTTTATATAACTGTATTTAACTATATTTTGTTAAAAATTAGTTTTTTTTTTTTTTTTTTAAATTAATTGTTTTCACTGAAAAAATAACTTTTCTTTTTTTGGTTGAAAAGTAATCGTTTTTAGTAGAAAATTCAAGTATCTGTTTGAAAATGTATGTATTTTGTTGAAAATTCGTTCTTTTTGGTAGAAAATTATTCCTTTTGGTTGAAATTTCAACAGCTAATTTGCAATTTTTTCTCTGTGGACTGAAAAAGAAAGTTCAACTCGTGTTAAAAATTCGTCTTTTTTGGTTAAATTTAACCGTTTTTTGTTGAAAATTGTATCTTTTTGTTTGAGCATAACATTTTTTAGATAAAAATGTTACTACTTAGTTTTTGGTTGAAAATTAATCGTAGTTTGAAAATTCATCTTTTTTATTTAAAATTTAACTATACCGGTTAAAGATTCATAATTTTAATGGAAAATTAATTACTTTTATTGAAAATGTTAATAATTTTTATTATTTTTTTGTCATTTGTCCTTTTCAATTAAAAATTTATGTATTTTGTTAAAAAATCATCATTTTTGTTGAAAATTCAAGTTTCCCAGTTAAATAAGTATAATTTTGGTTAAAAATTCATATTTTTGTTGAAAATAAATTAACTTGGTTGAAACCTAAACTCTTCTGTTAAAAATTCATCTTTTTTGTTTGAAATTCAACTATTCCAGTTGAAGATTCATCATTTTAAGTTGAAAGCTTATCACTTTGGTTTAAAATGTGTTTTCCCTGATGAAAAATTAATTTTTTTAATTGAATATTTAACTATTCTATGTTTGGTTAAGAATTTATCTTTTTTAGTTGAAAATTTATGTATTTTTGTGAAGACTTCGTCTTTTTTGGTAGAAATTATTTTTTTGTTTGATAATTTAAATATTCCAGTTAAAGATTCATTTTAGTATAAAATTTATCTCTTTGATTCAAAATTCATCTTTTTAAGGTGACATTCTATATTTCAGTGGAAAATTAATTTGTCCAACTATTCTTTTTTTTTGTTAAACATTGAACCTTTTTATTTGAAAATTCATGTATTTTGTTAAAATTCTTTCTTCTGGGAATAAAATTAATCTTTTTGTTGAAAGAATTATCTTTTTTGTTGAAAATTTAAATTTTCCAATTAATTAAGCCTAATTTTAGTTGAAAATTCAACTATTTGGTTGAATATTTGTCTTTTTTAGTTAAAAATGCACGCATTTTGTTCAAAAATCGTCCTTTTTGTAATAAAATTAATCTTCTTGTTTAAAGAATTCTCCTCTTTGTTGAAAATTTAAGTTTTCTAGTTGAATAAGCATAATTTCCATTTAAAATTCAACTATTTAATAAAAATGTGTCTTTTTTAATCAAAAATTCATGTATTTTGTTGAAAAATCGCCCTTTTTGGAATAAAATTAATCTTTCTTATTGATTAAAATATTTTGCCATTGTTTAAAAATATTGAGGCTAAAGTAGTTCAAATCTCAACCAAGTAGTTGAATTTTTAACGAAGAAAAAGTGAATTCTCAACAAAAAATATAATAGCTGATATTTTAACCAAGAGAAGATTTTCATTTTAAATCAAAAACAGTTAAATTGAACTACAAAGATGAATTTTCAATACAGAGGATTAATTTTATACCAGAACAGATGAGTTTTCAACAAAATGCAAAGTAAACTTTAACCAAATAGTTACGTTTTTAACCAAGAAGGTTAATTTTCAACCAAACATTCACATTTTTAACCAAAAAGGTGAGCTTTTTACAAAATAGTTGAATTTTTAACGCAGAAATTTAATTTTTTATTAGAAAAGACGAATTTTCAACAAAATACAAAATAAAATTAAACCAAATATTTAAATTTTCAACAAAGAAGATTAATTTTTAACCAAGCTGTTGCATTTTTAACCAAAAAGTTGAGCTTTTTACAAAGCAGTTAGATTTTCAATCAAATATTAAAATTTTTGACCAAGATTAATTTTCAACAAAATGTTTCCATTTTTAATCAAAAAGGTGACCTTTCTACAAAAAAACAAATAAATTTTTAACCAAATAATTAAATTTTCAACCAGTAGTGAAATTTTCAACCAAATAATTAAATTTTCAACCAAAAAAATGCTTTCTGAACGCAGGAGATTAATTTTTTACCAGAAAAGATAAATTTTGCAAAAAATTTAAAATAAAATTAAAACAAATAGTTGAATTTTCAACGAAGAAAATTAATTTTGAACCAAACGTTTGCATTTTCAACCAAAAAGTGAGCTTTATTCAAAGCAGTTGAATTTTCCACCAAATGGTGAAATTTTCTTGCAAATATTCAAATTTACAGCCAAAAAAAAATGAATTTAAATACAGAAGATAAATTTTTTGATCAGAAAAGATGAATTCTCAACAAAATACAAAATAAAAATTTAACTAAATAATTGAATTTTCAACAAAGAAGATTAATTTTGTATCAAATAGTTGAATTTTCAACTAAAAATATAGATTTTGAACAAAATATAAAATTTAAATTTAATTAAATAGTTGAATTTGTAATCAATAAGATTAATTTTCAACCAAGAAGATTAATTTTCAACTAAACGGTTGCATTTTTAACGAAAAAGGTAAGCTTTATACAAAGCAGTTGACTTTTCAACCAAATAGTCAAAGGACCCCGCACCAAGTACAGTAAAATGGCCACCGGAAAAATTCTAAAAAAAAATTTTTTTTTTTTGTATTTTCGAACCTGCAAAGCAATAATTCGAAAGAAAAAAGTAAGAAAAATGGACAGTTTTTTACAAACAATTGTCAAGTATGTAAATTATCATTTCTTAGTAACTAAAGTCACTAGGTATTTCTTATTCAATTACTAGGTTATGAAATAACTTTCAGATAAGTAGAGGAAGTGTGCATGTCAAGGGG
>JAUELO010000150.1:2337190-2354418 GCA_032357855.1 Amphibolips quercusostensackenii
TCAAATCCAAGGTCACCATTAAATTCCCCGGGAAAAATTACTAAAGACTTCATGTTAATTTTAATTTTCTATTTTAATTTTTTTTTAATTTTCTGGGGTTTCCTTACTTTTCCCTCACCCTGCATATTGTTTCTAAAATGAAAATTTTTGATTGTTGAAGATATTGTAAATATTTACAAAAACTTTTTTTTTTAATCGAAAATGCGTGTATAAGCTTTTGGAATTGGGAGAACCTCTGGATATAAATTTATTTGAAAAAAAATGTTAAATATTTTCTTAAATAAACAAATTTGAGGCATGAGAGCATAAAAACTAAAAAAAAATCCCTATGCGTTTTTGGACCACCCTAAGCAACATTCATACAAAATAAGATATAAAAATTCAGCTTAAAAATATTTTTTAAAATCCTAGCAATAAAAATTGTTAATGAAAAATAAAAAATAGAATCTAGAATATTTTAAAAAAATATTTCCGTACCGTAGCTCCAACGTTTAAACGAGAAAAAGAAGTGGTCGAATTAGTTAGCATAGTCTGAGCATAACTATTGGAAATTTTGACCCTCGTTGTTTGAACTCCACAATTCATACCATTTTTCTTAAATCTGACGACCCTCTCAATATTTTTAAGAAAAATATAAATATTATCGAGCGATGCATCCTGGTACTCTTCTTCGTCGTCGACAAATTCAATTTTCAATGGAAATTCTGCAGATGTTGGGATGGAGGAATGTTTCACTTTCATCTCATGATTTTTCGAAAACCTTATCACATATTCTACATAAGGGACCCCATTCAAATGGGATTCAAGTTTCTCAATGCGTGGACTTGGGCAAATTTTGTCTTTTTCTTTCAAATCTTTTGAAAATTGAGATTCTTTTATCATCTGTGGCTCAAACGCAAATATATTTATTTAATGTGGGTCGAAAAAAAAATCAAAAATTCAATTCAGTGAAAGAAAAGTTTTTTTGATTCGGAAAAATTTGTCTTGTTACTTAAAAAAATGGTTTTTTTGTTTCAAAGAATTTTTTTTCAATTTGAAATATTTTTCTCTAATTGAAAATCATTTTCTTTACTTTTTGCTTATGTTTTGGTTAAATAAAAAAAAGGTGTAAACGAAATGGTTACTTTTATTCGAAACAAATATTTTTCTGGATACTTAAAAAATTTATTTTTGGTCCCTTATAAGATGTTTAAAATTTAAAATAGACGAATCAAAATCTTGGCTCTGGAATTTTTTAAATGTTTTAAAGTCTTCAGATTTTTCTATAATAAAAACTTATTTTTATCAATCACAGAACACAAAAATAATTTAAAAAATCTAAATAAACTATCCATGATTTTTTAGACCATACCGAAACTTCATAATAAAAATTTATTGGAAAATTATATTTGATTAGGTTCCAATTAAAAAAAAGTAATTTTTAGTTTTGAAGATTTAGAAATATGGTGAAGAAGAATCTTAAAGGTTTTAAGCCAATTTTTTTTAATTTTGCAGAATTTAAAAAAAATGTGAGAAAAGCTTCGAATTACTTTAAAAGATATTTCGCAAATTCACAAGTTTTAAAAAGAATAAAAAATCATTCAAATGTTAAAAATATGTTTAAAAATTTTCTAACAATGTAGGTTTTTTGAAGATAATGAAAAAATGAGCTTTTTGAGAAGTTTGAAGTGTATCAAGAGTTCAAAATTTTTGTAAGATTCTTGGAAACATTTTTAATTACTTCTTATTTTCTCAAATGAATTTTTAAAAAAAGTCTTAAAATATTTCGAAATTTGTCAAAAGAGAATCTGTAAAGTTTTAAAACAATTTTTTAAATTCAGCTGGTATAAAAATTTTTTTAAGGAAAACATCTAATTAATTAAAAGAAAATGTTAAAGTCTTAAAAGTTTTGCAAATATTTTAAATTAATTTCAATTTTGAAAATATTAAAAAAAAATTTAAGCAAAATATAGATTTTTCACAATTAAAAAAAGCGATTTTTAAGAAGTTTTAAGAGTTACAAGCTATTAAAATCTGTCGTAATATTTCTGGAAAATTTCAAATGATTTATTTCTTATTTTATTAGGATCTGAACAAATTTTAGAAAAACTTTGAATTATTTCAAAATATATTTTAAAGTTTCAGAAGTTTCGGCAAAATTCAAAAATAATTCTAATTATAAGAATAAAAAAAAAATATTTAAAAAATGTACATTTTTGACGATTGAGAAAAGAGATTAAAAAGACGATTAAAAAAAAACTCAAAAGGTTTCAAAAAATTGAAATTTTCCATACAATTTCTTGCAAAATTGTAACTAAGTTCTTATTTATAAAAAAAAAATTTAAAGAAAATTTAAAAAGATTTTAAAATACTTAAAAAATTGATCTGAAAGGTATTGAAAACATTTTTCTCAAACACCTATGATATAATAATATAAGAAAATATCTTGAGGATATTTCAAGACATTTTAAACAGAATGTAGGATTTTGAAGACTGAAAAAAGGATCTTTTTAAAAAGTTCCGAAAGTTTTAAAAAATCACAAATTTTCGTAAGATTCATAGAAAAATTTTAAAAGGTTTTTAATTTTTTCTAATAAATTAAAAAAAAAAATTAAAGGATTTCAAAATACTTTTTAAAATAATGTGGAAGGTTTTAAAAATATATTTTTTTGAATATCTGTAATAGAGTGATGTAAAAAAATATGTTAAGAATATTTCAAAGAATTAAAAACAATATGTAGATTTTTGAAAATAAAAAAGGAGCTTTTTAAAAAGTTTCAAGATTTACAAGACTAAAATTTTTTAATGATATTTCTGGAAAAATTTTAAATAATTTCTTATTTTTAAAAATAATCTTTGAAGAAAAGATTAAATAGATATTTGCCTCGTATTTCGAAAAATAAGCCTTTTCGGAAGTTTGGAAGGTTTCAAGAGAATAACAATTTTTCCTAAGATTTATGGCAAAATTTATAATGACTTTTTATTTTTAAAGTAATTTTAAGAGGAAATTTGAAAATAATCAAAAACATTTCTAGGTCTTTTTAACTTTGAAGCATTGTTAGAACATTCGAATTATTTTGAAAGGTATTTAAAAGTTCTAAAAAATTTTCTAAAATAATAATTCGTAATTTCAAAAGATTAAAAAAAAATTTCAAACAAAATGTAGATTTTTAATATTTTGAAGAAAAGCATTTTATATGATTTTTTATTTTTTTAAATAATTTTCAAAGAAAACCAAAAGTATTTACAAAAATGTCAAAAAATAATCCCGACGGTTTTAAGCCACTTTTTTCAATTTTGCAAAATTTAAACAAATATTATGAGAACTTTAAGTTCTTTCATAAAATATTTCAAAATGTTAGAAGGTTTGAAAAGATTAAAAAATAATTATAATTATTAAAAAAAATGAAATTTTGAAAAAATTAGACTTTTTAGAAGTTTGACAGGTGTTATGAAAACAAACATTTTTGTAAGATCCCCGTCAAAATTACAAATAATTTTTTGTATTTTAAAATACATTTTTAAGAAACTTTAAAAGTATTTTAAAGCTTTTCAAATAATTTGAAAAAAGGTCTGAAAGATTTGTAGGCGACTTTTTAAATTTCGTACTATTTCAAAAAAAAATTTATATAATTTCAAGAGACATATAAAGTTTGAAAAAATTTCTAAATATAATTTAAAATTTAATAATATTTCAAAAATTTTAAAACGAATTATACATTTTTGAAGATTTCAAAGTGAAATTTTGAAACATTTTAAGTATTTTCAATAGTTTTAAGATAATAGAAAAATTGTCTGATGATTTTTAGGAAAATTTTAAATAATTATTAATTTGTGAAAATTAATTTTTGAAAAATATGTAAAAGCATTGCAAACGATTTCTAAAGATTTCTGAAAATTTCGAAGAACATTTAAGAGAATTCTAAGCAATGTTTTTAATTTTTAAAGAATACATTTTTTTTCCAAATTCGAGTCGGTTTTAAAGATGTCTAGGAAATCATTTTGTTTCTTTGAAAATACATCATTTCAGTCAAAGATACATCTTAATAATTGCAAATGTAATTGTTTTTTTGTTGAAAATTTGTCTTTTTTAGTGCAAAATTAATCTTCGGGGTAGTAAACTCATTTATTAGGTTGAAAATTCAAGTATTTGGCTTAAAATTGACTTGAAAAAACACAATATTAAAAAAAATCTTTTTTATTTGTATTAAAATTTAATCTTCTCTGTTAAAAATGTAACTGCGGTCGTAAATTAATGTTTTTTGTTTAAGGATTCAAATATTTTGTAAAAAATCTTCTTTTTTGGATGAGTTTAATATTTTTCAATTAAAATAGAAAACCTTTTCCGGTAAAAATATCAAATATGCGTTACACTTCAGACCGATAATTCATTTGTCGTAGTTAAAATTCGACTATTTGGCTAAGAACCAACTTTTTAAATAAAAATCTTGATTTTAGGTATCATAAATCTTCTATAATGACTTTGAGTTTTCTTAAGAATCATGGAAAAGTTATATTTATGTAATTTTAAAAACAAATAAGCGTAAAAAAATAGTTCTTCAAAATTTTTATTTTGCTTTAAAGATTGTTTTCTAATACAAACAAAAATACTATGAATTAAAATGACTAGATTCTAAATTATATGAAAATTACAAAATTTATGACTGTCCGAGTTTTTAAAAATCGATAATATTTTTTTTCTTAATCTACGTATAATGCCCTATTTCTAAAAATTTTGTAGGATTCCAATATTTTTAGTTTTTACAGGACAAAACAACATTCCGAATATTCTAAAAAAACTGAAGTTTTTTTTAAAAGCTCTTAAAAATGTGTTAACATTTTTTTTGAGACTGTAGGATCTTTTTCTCACTTAAATTTTGCCTAAAAATATCGAGAAGACTTCGGCAATGAATACAGGATCTGGATATTTTAATATCTAACTTTTTTTGTTATTGTTTAGATAAACTTTGAGGAGGATAATTTTTTACGTGCTCAGAAAAATCAAGGACAGTTTAAAAAGTTTTTAAAAATTATTTCAGTTCTTTAATATTTATGAAAATCAAATTTTGACCTGGAAAATACAAAATTTTTCAACCTTATAATAATCAATCTATTTTAAAGTTTGCACTGTTTATAAGGAACGTAAAATTAAAGTTCTCCATCCTAGGCTCTTTTTGATATGCAACTTTTTTACTTACCCTCGTATTTATTTCATTAAACTTCATGTTTTGATTTATGCTTTCAGGACTCTGGTATTCCGAGGTTCGATTGAGCTTTTCTGGGTTGTTAAAAATTTTTGATGTCTGATTACATTGCGGGTTCATATCATGTTTCATATTTGTTTCAGATTCGTGGGAAAAATTGGCTGGCTTCCTGTATTCGCTGAAACTGCTCTGATTGATGCATTTTGGAGATTCATCTTTTTCCGGAATTAGTATCTTTGATTCTGAATACGAATTAGCCATCTGTAACTTTTGATTTAAGTCTGGTTGAAAATTAGTTTGCAAAATGAAAAAATGTAACAAAAATTCATTTAGTTGAATGAGATTATTTTTAAGGTAAGAGCACTAGTGATTGGCACTGCGCCGGTTATTGACACCCCCTCTAATTTTTGTTAAATATTTAAAAAATGCGAACATTTATCGTATTTTACAAATATTATTTTTATTCTACTATCATTTTTGCGTAAAACGATATATTCAACTTATACAAAATACTGTCAAATTTAGGTGTAAAATATTTTATTTTCCTTAATTTGCCAAGAATTTATCGGGCTTACTAAAAAAAATCTTTAGCTGGTGACATTTTTTAATTTTGTTATAGCAAACTTGCAAACAAGTAAATCTGTTTTATTTCTTGTAGGTATTGTGAAAAAATATTCAAAATTTGATAAAAATAAGGTTTTATTTACTCGCACCCCTGCCTCGACAAAAAATAAGTAAGGTTATGTAATCCCAATGCATGGACTGGACACAATGCGCTTTAAGCAGCGACATGTATGATGAAAATGAAGCCAAAAACTAAGGGCGGGGATTCGTTCGCATGTGTCTACGCTTTCAAAATTCGCTTGAATCAAAATCCTAGCTGCTCATTTTTTCGAGATATCGCAAAATTAATTTTTTTGTTATTTTATCAAATATACGCGTATTTCACGTGCATGACCATACCTTATTCCATGTGAAAATATGTATTTATGACTTTATATATGTACACATACATACACAGTGTATGCGTGTGTGTTTATGTGCCTTCATGTGTGTATATGTGTATAAGTTTACTTGTGCATATTGAGTTATACAATTTAAATCAGAAATCGCACTATGGATTATTTTATTCTATAAATAAATTGTTTTCCGGAATTTACAGTGAATTATGAAAAGCAAGATTCCCAATCTATCAACTGAGTAATACTACTCTCAGCTTTTCCCAGAACCAACAGTGTGTACGTGGTGGTATGCTGGTCCCATTTTTTCCATTTTCTTTTTTTGTATTTTTTAATTTTTTTATTGTTTATCGTTTTTAATTTTTCTCTAAAGTGCTCATTTAGTAGATTAATATATTCTGACACATAAATAAATAAAACAAGTGAAGAGAAATCAATACAATCTTATCTGATTCTCCGACCTAAATGTGTCGTGAAGAGAATTCAACCACCGCTTTTTTTATTCTTTTGGAATACGGGGAATTTCGAATCGAATTTATGCTGTAGCGTACAACCTATATTTGGTTAAAAAATATAGCCAGTGAGCAAGGTGATCCAGAAGCACGTTGATCTTTAACGTTTTGGTAATTCCTAAACTCTGGAAAGCTTTGTTTAACTCATTAAAGTGTTTCTTTAAATCAGGTCCAATCTTCCTTGTGGAGAAGCTACAGCTTACAACTTTGTCCATGGCTCATAAAGCAGCAACAAAAGGGAATAATCGTAGACGGCTAAGCCTTCATATACTTCTGGATCAAGGAGCTTACCTGCTTTCCTAATCAGTTTACGACAGGCAATTCTCTCAAAAACCTTGCCTTGATAATTTTGTGGGATGACTTTCAGTTTTATTGGTCATTTAAGTGCCTTCTCTTTACCCACCACAAGGACTTTGCCGTCCCAAAAGAGGTTATCATCTTCCTCAAAAAGGGAAGGATCAACTGTATTGTGTCAATTCTTAGCGTATTTTTTATCTTTCTTCGAGGAACAAAACTTATTATAGTCAGCTTTAAAATCTCCATAAGCTTTCAATGCCATGACTTCACTTCTTATTGGTAGAAGCCTTTTATCATCACACATACCATGCTTCTGATCGTTACTGATATCTTCTTCCTCAGTTACCTTTTTACTATTACTTTCTTTGATTCTGTTTGTTACTATCATTTTCTTCTTTATTTTTCTTTATATCCTACAATGTGACAAAATAATAAGGAGACGTTGATGTTGCGGTTTGTTGACCGTCGACAATAAGTAATAGCTTAAAGTCACAAACTGGAAGGAAATATTGTTGATTGTAGTCAAGTCGAATGAAAGCTTTATGTTTTTTTTCTGACTTTAGGTACGATGCATAACATAATAAGTCTATGGACACTAGTTAGCTTGGCTTTCATGCCACCGCTACCTTATGGCAGCTTCAAGTAACTCCTCAGCGTCGGCTAAAAGTAAGGTCTTTTCACTTTTCCAAAAGGATTATCGGCGTTAAAATCAAATATTCCTTCTTTTCAAACATCTTCAAAAATATTAGGTTTCTTAGAGGCACGTTTAGCGTAATACTCAATTTTTAGCGTGGTACTCAATACGTCGGAACGAATCTTTTACTAGCTGAACTTCGAAGACAATTAGTAAGCTTCTTCATTTGATTTAACGAAGAACCTGTGTTAACTTAAAAATGGTCCAATTTTTGAGCCTTGAGAGTGACGTTTTCTTTCTTTTTTTGCGTTTACACTGATTCGCATTTTTGAACCTTGAGTACTTAAAAATATTTCATCATCCTGTTATTTTGTACTCTCATAATTTCTTTCTGTTTGCATGTCGACTTTTTCTTTCAAAACTGAACTACCGATTTCCTCTTGCTGCTGTTCGGGAAGCTGTTGAACTAATTTCAATACATTCTCACGAGCTTTTGCAAAAGTGCCACAAGAATGATTTTTACCTTTAGCTACTCCTTGAGAGCACTTTTTACAAATATGGATAGATTTGCTGGGTTCGGTATTGACTTGTTCAGTTTTTGGAGTATGTGCGATTTTCAAAGCACCATACAACCCATTAGAGGCATCAATTTTCTTGGATGCTTGGCGTTTTCGACCTTCAACCTTTACGACCTTTGCATACCTACAACATCTTGCTGTTATACACACATAGCAGTTACATGTGTCATTATCGGATCTGGTTTTCTTGGGTAATTTTATGTCTCTGTAATTTGGCATAGTTGGCAATGGTCTTTTACAGTTATTCTTTGCATGTTCAGATAGAGTAAGATGACATATAACACATATGCTTAATGAAAATGTAGAATGAGATATGTCGAATTGTTTATTAACAAATTTTTTTATGATTTGTGACTCATTTTTTGGATTCTCTTTGCTTAAACTAAATATAATAATAAAACTGAAATATTTTTTGTGCATGAATAAAATAAATTCAAACTGGCTTCCAAAATAAACAGTGCGTATGCAGTTGCGTGGATCTATACGAATGACATGACGTGAAATACGCGTATATTAAATAAAATAACACAAAAATTGCTTTTGCGATATCTCGAAAAAATGAGCGGCTATGATTTTGATTTAAGCAGATTTTGAAAGCGTCGACACATACGAACGAATCCTTGCCCTCAGTTTTTGTCGTTATTTTTATCATACATGTCGCTGCTTGAAGCGCTGTGTGTATAACTTAAATAGTCGACATTTCAGTAAAGCAGTTAAATTTTCAACCAAAAAAATGACACTGACCAAATTGTTAAATTTTTTACAAAGCGGGATAATAGTTTGCCAAGCAAATGAAATTCAAACTAAAATCCTGAATTTTTAACAAAGAAGATCAACTTTTGATTGAAAAAGACAAATTTTCAACTAAAAAGAATAAAGCTTTGTCCGGAAGTGAAAGAGTTAAACTTTCAGCTGAGAAAATGTATTTTTACCAAAAAAAGACAGATTTGCAATAAAATAGTTGGAAACTATCAGGATGGCCTATATAAATTACTCTGAATTACCTAGATTACTTTAAATTGCCTAAATTACTCCAAATTACTAAATCACAAGTAATAATTTTTTTCAAAAAGGCTAGACAACTCCTCTTTTGGCTGTTATAATTACCAATATTTTGATATAATTTAACCCTCGGTACTCGAAAATGCAATTTTCAAAAGAGGTTTTTGCGTGTGTGTAAATTTTTTTCTGTTTGTCATATTTTGAAAAGTGAAAGATCAATGGCTATTAAATTTCTAAGAATTGTAGCTTTATTTGATGCTCAGGTCTATAGGGATTTTGAGCAAATAAGACAGTTAAAAATAGTGTTTTTCTCGTTTAAAAATTTATATAAAGAAAAACTTTACCATGGTTAAACGAAAAAAACTGTTCTAATAATTGAAATATAACGATACTGTAGCTGGAGTTTATTCGCGGTTTCGAGACACATCGATCCACCTATTATAGAATTTTTGATAAACTGCAAGTACTGATTTATAAAGTTTTAGATAAATAGTTAATTTTGTTTATATGATAAAATTTTTATTTTATTTTATGAATACAAAAGTACTATATCTGATATATTCGTTAGCGATTTCAAGACGCATCTAATACCTATTGAAGAACCTTGCATGTCCTCTTATGATCCATCAATATCTGCTTGTTATTTATTTATTAACCATTTTTAAAATTTTAAATATTTGTTTTTGATATCATTTTCTTGACCTGGTTTTATGAAGAATAAAATTGTCGTAAAATCAACAAGTAAAAGCATAAACTAATACTGTTGTTCTACATGTTTGTATTAAACTAAGAGAAGATATCATTTGATTTAAAAGTCTAATAAGCTTATTCTTGCATTAAAGAATAAAATTTTAAAGACGCTCATGAAGTATTCCTTGTATAACTATTTTGTATTTGATGTTATTTATGTCAGCTAACTGCATAAAGGATACATATTATCCGATTAAATAACTATGAGTTCATCCTTTACCTACAGTGTCTTTACCTGCAGTGTCAGACCTTACCTGTACATGTCGGGATCGAAAAGTCAATCGCACGTATTTCTTTTACCTTTTAGCATAGGAACATAGGTAAAAATGAAATTTTAGTAGAATAGCACAGGAATAAGATTACAAAGAATTGTAAAGGATTGCATTGAATTGCAAGATATTGCATGAGATTACAAATTACTGTAAAGGATCGCAAGAGATTTTATAAGATTACAAGAGACTGTAAAGAATTGCATTGGATTAAAAAGGATTGCATGGAACGGCATAGGATTGCAAAGGATTGAAACAGATTTTTTAAGATAACAAGCGATTGCTAAGGATTGCATGGGAACATAAATGTTTGTAAATAATCACATGGTATTGCAATGGATTGCATAAGACTACCAGGGATTGTGAAGGAATAGAAGGTATTTTAGAGAATTGCATAAAATTCCAAAAGCATGCATAGAATGGTAAAGTATTGCAAGAGATTGCATAAAATTACAAGAAAATGCATTGAATGCAAAGGATGGTATAAGATTTCTCATAACTGTAAGAGATTGCATGAGATTAGAAGGGATTGTGACACATTGCATGGGATTTCATGGGATTTCAAATTATTAAAAGAGACTCCTAAAAATACAAATGGCTGCAAAGGATTTAATAGGACTATAAATAATTGTAAAGAATCACATGGTTTTGCAAAGGATTGCATGAGACTACTAGGGATTATGTAGGATAACAAGGGATTCAGAGGATTGCATAGGATTGCAAAGTTTTGCATGGAATAGCAAAGTTTTAATGAAACGGCAAAGAAACTGTGAAGGGTCACAATGGATTGTAAGGGAATGCGTGGGATTGGAAAAAATTGCATGGGGTTATAAATTATCGTAACGGATTTTCTTAAATTGCAAAGGATTGTATGGGACTGCTTCGGGCTATAAGATAATGCATGAGATTACAAGAAATTTGAAAGGATTGTATGGGATTTCAGAGGATTATATGGGGTTGAAAAGAATTGAAAGAACTTGCTTAGAATTACAACCGATTGCAAAAGATTGCACGGTATTGCAAAAGATTGCGAAAGATGTAATAGCATTATAAGAAACTATGTAGGATTGCATAAGATTGCAAAGGATGGCATGAAATTGCAAAGGATTGAAAGAGGTTGTATGTAATTACAAGAGATTGTAAAGGTTTGCATTGGATTACAAAAAATTGCATGGCACTGCGTGGGATTTTAAAGGATCAGAAGAATTTTTTTTAATAACAAGCGATTACAAAGGATTACATTGAAACATAAATGATTGTAAAGAATTACATTGTATTGCAATGGATTGCATGAGACTACAAGAGAATGTAAAGGATTACAAGGGATTGTATGGGATTGCGAATGATTAAAAAAATTGCATGGGACTATTAATTATTGTGAACGAATGCGTTTAATTGCAAAAAATTGCATTGGATGGCTCAGGACTGTGAGAGATTGCATGAGATTGCAAGGGATTGTTAAACATTGCATAATATTGCAAAGGATTGCATTGGATTGCAAAGGATTAGAAGATGTTTATTAAAGTACAAGAGACTGCAAAGTATTGCATAAAAATATACATGATTAAGAAAGATCACATGTTATTACAAAAAATTGCATTAGGCAACCAGGGATTGTAAAGTATTGCAAGGGATTCTAAAAAATTACCAAGAATTTTAAAGGATTGCATGAGATTGCAAAGGTTTTTATGAAATGGCAAATTATTGCAAGAGATGAAACAAGATTACAAGGGATCTTTAAGGGTTGCAAGGAATTGAAAAGAAATGCATGGGATTGCAAAAAATTGCATAGGTTCATAAATGATTGTGAAAAATTGCATTGGATTGCGAAGAATTGCATCGGATTGTTCAGGACTGCAAAAAATTGCATGATAAAACAAGGGATTGTGAAGAACTGCATAGGATTGCCACGGATTCTATAGCTTTGCGAAGGATTAAAAGAGATTGCTTAGAATTACCATTTTTTTGCAAAGAATTGCATAAGACTGCAAAGGATCGCATATGAGTGCAAAGGATTGCATTGTATTGCAAAAGATTGCAAGAGATGTAATAGCATTTTAAGAGATTGTGTAGGCTGAATAGAATTAAAAAGATGACATGGGATTGCATTTGATAGCTTTGGATTACCAACGATTGCAAAATATTGCACGGGATTGCATGGGATTGTGAGGAACTGTGAAGGATTGCATGTCATTGCAAAGAAAGAAATTGCTTGGAATAGGATTGCAACAGATTGCATGGGATAATTAAAGACGGTGAATAATTGCATAGAATTGCAAAAGATTGCAAGGCGTTGCTTAGGATTATAAGGGATTGTAAAGGGCTGCACTAGGTTGCAAAGGATAACAAGATATTGCATTGGATAGGATTTTTAAGGATTGTATGGCATTAAAAAAGATTGCATAGAAAAACTAAGAATTTCAAAAGATTTCATGGAATTACACTTAGATTTTGAAGGACTGGATTACATTGCAAAGAATTCCAAACGATTGCATTAAGTTATGAGGGATTGTAAGGAATTGCTTCGAAATAACAAAGAATTGCATACAATTGTAAAGTATTGAATAGGTTTGCAATGCATTTCAAGAGACTGTATGAAATTACAAGGGATTTTTAAGGGTTGCTTATGATTGCATCTGATTTCAAGACATTGCATTAGATAACAAGGAATTGCGAATGATTGCAAGAGATAGTAAGGGATTGAAAAAGATTGCATTATTTCACAGAGAATTTTAAAGGATTTCAGGGAATGGCAAAGGATTGGAAAAATTTACATGAGATTTTAAGACATTGCACGAGATAAAAAGGGATTGCAAAGCATTTGCAAAAAAATGTATAGGATTATAATAAATTGCAGAAGATTTCACAGGTTTATAAAAGCTTGTAAAGAATTGCAGGGAATTACACCAGATTACAAAGAATTGTAAAAGATTCCACAGTAGGGGGAAAAAAGTACTGGTGGACAAATCAATTTTTAGCATACACTATTCATCCGGTTTGAACTTTCCAAAGCCTTTTTCCTATGATACTTTGCAAATTGGCAATAATTATTCATTTTTAAAGCAATTGTTATGAGCAAATGCATTTCTGTCCATTTTTTCTAGAATATAACAAAAAGTGCAACAAGTTGAAACAAGCTGTGAATTCGATCTCGAGTGTTTTCAATTTATTAGTATTTATATGGTGCTCATTTCACGAGAACTTTTCTTTTCGTTAGCAAATGTATTTGCTTTCTCTAACAGGCATAATTAGTGATTTTTTAAATAATAAACACAGTGAAGTTTTTATTTTTACCAAATCGAGAATTGAAATTTACAACAACAAAAATGCAAAATTACAAAATAATACAAAACATTTTTCAAATACAATAAGAAATCAGACAAATTAAGTTTTGTATTTGAAATGGTAATTTTTCGAGCTGGAAAAGAGAAGCTGGGAATTCTCTCACGCCCTATCCTTTTTCTAGCATTATGATTTTTTACAAAAATTGTCATAATCATTTTAATTGAAAATTTATGGTCAGAAAATCTTTTTTTTTCATGCATTAACTTTGATTTATGTTGATGAATAAAGTTTTTCTGTTTAAAACAGGTGTTTTAAATATTGCGAATGAGCATAACTTCCTTACTCTTCAAAAAAGTATATTATTATTATAGGTCAATCGGTTTTTCTTGAATCAAGAAATTATTTTCGTTCTTGTATTAATTTTAAATTATGTTGAAGAATAAAAGTTGTAGTATAAAAAACATTTTTTCAAATATCATGCATTACCATAGTTTTCTTACTCTTTTATAAATTCTATCAATATTATAGGTCAATTCATTTGTCTCTTATCAACACATCGCTTCTATTCTTACATCAAGTTTAAATTATGAAAATTAGAAAATTTTTACTCTAAAAATCTATTTTCAATATAATATAAATGACCATAACTTCTTTACTCTTTAAGAATACGTAATAATATTTATGTTAATCGATTCGGCTCGAACCAAGAAACTTTTTTTTTCTTGCATCAACTTTGAATTATTTTAAAGAAAAAAGTTCAAATATAAAAAACCGCATTTTCAAAGATTATACATTACAATAGCTTTCTTACTCTTCAATAAGATGTATTAACATTATAGGTCAATCGGTACGTCTCGAATAAACACATCTTATCTATTCTCACATCAACTTTAAATAATGAGAATAAAAAAATTTTCACTATGAAAATAGATTTTTAATATGATATAAATATCTATAACTTCCTTCACACTTTAATATAATATATTATTATTAGAGGTCAATTGATTGGTCTCGAACCAAGGAATCTTTCATGTTCTTGCATCAATTTTTTATTATGCTGAAGAAAAAAGTTTCTTTATGAAAAAAAAACATATTTACAAATATTATGCATTACCATAGCCTCCTTTCTCTTTAATAAAATATATCAACATTATAGTTTAATCAATTCGACTTAAATAAACACATCTTTCTACTCTTACATCAACTCTAAATTATGCAGATGAGAAAAGTGTTACTATGGAAATCTATTTTTAATATAATATAAATGACTATAACTTCCTCACTCTTTGATAAAATATATTATTATTTGGATTAATCGATTATTTTCAAAAAAAAGGAATCTTTTCTTGCATCTCCAACTATGTTGAAGGAAAAAGTTTTACGATAAAAATCCGTATTCTCAAATAATATACATTACCATAGCTTACTGGCTCTTTAATGAAATGTATCAACATCATAGTTCAATCAATTAGTCTCGAATAAACATATCTTTTCTATTCTCACATCAACTCTAAATTATGCAGATGAAAAAATTTTTACTATGAACATTGATTTTTGATACAATATAAATGACCATAACTTCCTTACTCTTTGATAAAATATATTATTATTATGAGTCAATCGATTTGTCTCGAACCAGGGAATCTTCTATGCTCTTGCATCAATTTTAAATTATGTTAATAAAAAAAGTTTTAGCATAAAAAACCGTATTTTCAAATGGGAAAGCAAACTTCAGCTCATGCTCCGCTGAATTATACAAACACGCTCCTTTGCCCACTTCTTCGTGTTTCCTTACTATTTTAACAACAGGATTTCGTCCATTTTCGACTATATGAGCTGCACATAGAATAATCCTGTTGTGAAGGCATTTAATGTTTAATATTCCGCGACCACCTTGGTGGCGTGAAATGTAAAGTCGCGGAAGAGAAGACTTACGGTGCATGCTTTTGTCTATGTGCAAAACCTTTCGTGTCCCGATATCGAGGGATCTGAGCTCGTTCTCCGTATATGGAACTACTCTAAACGAATAAAGTACTACCTGGACGGCAAGCATGTTCGATGAAAATACTTTGTTTCTCGCCGCCCGTTCAGAAGACCAAATCCGTCGTATAAGAGGTTTTTATTTGCATCGGAGAGTATCCTTTATATATGTTACATCCTGAATGCAGCTCTGTGGTATGCCCAGGTGTGTATAGGTCTCTCCAGTGCCAATGTGTCGTACAGCGTTTCTGTCTACAAGCTCAGGGTCTTCGCGGATGTCATTAAGTTTTCCTTTCTTAAAATAAACCTTCGCGCATTTTTCTAACCCGAACTCAAATCCAATCTCTTTGGTGTACTCTTTTACAATATCTAGAGCTACATGTCGTTGCTCTTTATTTTCACCATAGATCTTAAGATCATCCATGTAAAATTCATGAGTGACCTTATGCGTTCTATTTCCAGGTATGTTGCAGAAGTACCCTTTGGAATGGCGTAGTGCAAGAGATGGTGGAAATAATGTGAAGCAAAAGAAGAGAGGGCTCATGGTGTCGTTCTGAAAAACACCTCTCTGAAAAGTGGCGCTGTTAGTTGTCACACGATATTTTCTAGATGAGATAGTAAATCTAGTTTTCCAAAGCAGCCTCAATCTCTCTATGCACCTCACGATGTGTGGATTAACCTTTAAGCTTTCCAACAGACAGATGATAAGTCTATCCTGTTTGACCTGTTGGACACAGGTCCAATTGTCGGAAAAATCTTATCATTTCGGATAGTTGTGAAGATCTTATACAGCGTGTTAAGACAAGTTATTGGCATGTAATTCTTGGGGTCAACTTAGTTGCCCATCTTCGTCAGGAGCACTGTACGCCTTTCCACCAACCACTTCGGAATAAGCTTTTCCGACTTTAGATATGAGGTGAAAATGCGGGCCAGATGCTGGTGCGTTGAAGAAAACTTCTTCCACCAAAAGGTCGTGATACCATGTGGTCCCGTAGCGGAATAGTTCTTCATGCCTTTAAAACCTTTTTCACCTTTTCGGTAGTGATAGGCGGGCATTCCTCCTCAGGTGTTATGAGGGCATTGCACGGCTCCTTAACGCTATTGATGTTCTTTGTGTTTTCTTCTAGTTGATGCTGAACTTCGTAGACTTCTCGCTTAAATGCTTCGACCTCCTCCGGTTTTGGCGGGTGGTCGACAAAAACTGGAGGATCTTGGAAGAGTCAAGATAGGTCGAAGAAAAACTATTTATTTTCTCTGAATCACCTCTCTCTCCGCTCTCGACTTCTCCTAGCGTCAGATAGTATTCGTATTCTGTCTATAATATGCTGCCTCATGCTCAACAGCTTTGACTTATTAAGTAGGTGATGACGGATCCGCAGTTCGCGCGCGAACTGTTGAACCTTGGCAGTGAAATTCCTGCTAGATGTTATATAGTCAATCAGACACGGAATGCGGAACGCGTACTGCTTTGCCTACCTATCTTTGTGCTGATTCGATGCATTCTCCTTTTGGTTTTATGATCAACCGTTGGTTTTGTTTTACGGTTTACATTTGCCAAAGCTTTTGCTGCATTATACACGCTACAGTTGAAGGTCCAGTGGTCAAACTTTTCGGAAAAATCTCCACGAAGCTCGTCATCCAGTTTAGCCAGATCTTTAGGTTTAAGAGAAACCTGAATGTTGATGTTTCTCCGTGTCCTGAAGCATTGCTCTTCCTCCATTGGATGCCTGGCCGTAGTTGGTCTCAGTATCGCCACTCTTCTTCTGTTGCCGGCTTGTT
>JAUELO010000150.1:2359127-2372421 GCA_032357855.1 Amphibolips quercusostensackenii
TTTGTTATTTATTTCTCCCTTGTTCTTTGTAAGTCTCGAACATTCAGGCGATACAGCGGAGGCATCCCCCTGGGCTATACCAGTCTTTAAAATATAAAATATATGGGTCTCGTTATTTCGGCAGGAACTTTTATAGTTTTGATCGGCTGTCGGTCCGTCTGTCTCACTTCTTCTAAGAAGGGGAATTAAGAGAAAGTAAGTGCAAATTGTGGAAAGGAAATGAGGAGAATTGAGGGTGGAGAAGTATGGCAAGTAAGGGGGAATGTACGAATAGGGAGTAGGAGCATTGATGGGACATAAGGGCAGGGGAAGCAGAGGGTTAAGGGGGAATCAAGGTTAAATATCAAGGAGAAATAAGGAAAAAGAAAGTAGAAAAAGTGGGTACACATAATAGGAGAGAAAGTAGGAAATGTGAGAGAAAATGCCGTAAAGGGAAGTAATGGAAGTGATTGTAAATTAGGGGGAGTGGGGGATGTGACAGGAGAGAAAGTGTAGAAACTGATGAAAATCAGTGTAGGGGAAGTAAGGGTGGTGACGAAATATAAGAAAAGTGGAAGTGTGAAAAAATAAAGGTAGGAGAAGTAGAGAGAGAGAGAAAAAGGAAAGTGAGTAGAAATAAAGTCTATTAAAGTAGTGGAAATAAGCGGTAAGAGGGAAAGTGAAGGGGAAAAATGGAGAAAAAGTGAGAAAAATCAGGACAGAAAAAGTAAAGAAAGTGACGAAAAGCGAGGAAAGTTTAAGTGTTGGAAGTAAGGGGAAATGATAGTACGGGAAGTCGGGAAGTGAGTAAAAAAAAGTAAGGGAAAATTAGGAATGTAGAAGTAAGAGAAATAAGCATGTAGAAAAGTAAGGAAAGTGAAGGGAAATAATGGCGTGGAGAGGTAGCAGAAGTGAGAGGAGATAAGGGGCTAGGGAAACAGCAGAATCAAGAAAAAAAATATAGGGAGGGAATGTAGAGAAAATGAGAGTGAAAGAAGCAGAAGCAGTGAAAGAGGGGAAGTAGGTGAAAATGAGGTATGAAGAAGTAGGGAAATAAGGGTTGAAGAAAGTAGAAGGAAAGAGGACAAATAACGAAACGAGAAGTGTAAGAAATAAGGCAAAGTAAGGGAAATATTGGATGCAAATAAAAAATAAATGTAAGAAATGAGTAAAAATGAGGATAGAGGAAGTTAAAAAAATAAGAAGGGGGGAGTAAGTGAAAATAAGGTCTGCAGAAGTAGGCAAAAATAGGGTGTAGGGAAGTAGGGCATGTGGGGAAAAATAAGAGTGTAGATAAGTAGAAAAAGGAAGAAGAAATTCAGGCTTAAAAGGTAGGCTGAGTGACAAAAAAACTAGAAGAAATAGGAAAAGTGAAGGGTGAGAAAGTGAGGAAAATCAGGACAAGGAAAGTAAAGAAAGCAACGAAAAGCAAGGAAAGTGGAGGCATAGCTAGTAAAGGAAACTTATTGTTGGGTAAGTTAGGTGGTGAGAAAGGTGACGTGAGTTAAATTTAAGTCTGTAAAAGTAAGGAAAATTAAGGTGTAGGAATGTAAAGGAAGTGAGGGAAAATAGGTGTGTAAGGAAGTGGCAGAAGTGAGGAAAAATGAGACTGTTGGAGAATAACGAAATCAAGAGGAAATTTGGATAGAGAAAGTAGGGGAAATGGGAGTAAAAGAAGTAAAGGGAGTGAAGGAGGAGAAGTAAGTGAAAATAGGGTATAGAAAAGTAGTGAAAATAAGGGTGTACGGAAGTATGAAAAGAGAGAGAAAGTGAAGAGAAGTGTAAAAAATAAAGCAAATTAGGGGATGTACTGAAAGAAAATAGAAAAGAAATGTAAAAAATAAGGGAAATAAGGATAAAAGGAGTACAGAGAGTAAGAGAGGAAAAGTGACTGAAAGTAAGGTCTATAGAATTAGTAAAAATAAGAGTGTGGCAAAGTACAAAATGTAAGGTGAAATAAGAGCGTGTGAAAGTCAGAAAAATAAGAAGAAATGCGAAGCTAAAAAGTAAAAGAGGTATAAGGAAATTAGGGAAAATAGGAGAAGTGGAGGGTGGAAAAGTGAGAGAAATCAGGACAAGGAAAGTAAGGGAAGTGACGAAAAGCGAGGAAAGTAAAAGTATGAGAAGTGAGGGGAAATGATTGTAGTAGAAGTGGAAAAATAAGCGAGAAAATTAGGTGAACACTAGGTCTGTAAAAGTAGGGGAAACAGGGCGGGGAAAAGAAGGGAAAGCGAGAAAATATAAGGGTGTGGGAAAATGTCGGAAGTGAGAAAAATTTTGGGAGGGATTGTAAAGCAAATAAAAAAAGAGAAAGTAGTGGGAGTAAAGGAGCGGAAGTAAGTGAAAACAAGTTTTGTAAAAGTAGGGGAAATAGAAGAAGGGAAGGGAAATGACGGAAGAAGTAGTAGGAGAAATAAGCGAAATGAGGAAAACTATTGGAAGCGATTAGAGGAGAAATGTGAAGAATAAGAAAAATAAGGGTAGCAGAAGTAAGAGAAGTGACGAAAAATGAGGAAAGTGTGAGTATGGGAAGTGAGAGGATATAAGGGTAATAGAAGAAGATGAAGTAATGAAGTGGAAGTAGAAAGGAATTATAGGAGAGGAAGTATAGGAAGTGTAAGAGAAAAAGTAAGGGGTAATAAGGGTGAGTAGGGGAGGGGTTGTGAGGGCTGTGGAATGGAAATAGGGCACGCAGCACCTCCTTTAATTAATTTTTTAAATTATTATTCATCAATCAATCAATATAAGATTTTAAAATAACGAGCTAATTTTTGTTTAAAATCATCTTCCTCTCGAAAATGTCACTTGTGATAAATGGGAGGATATAAAAAAATAAAATTTGCCTACTATTGCCACTGTGTGACATAAATTTTTGCGTAAAAGGAAATATTTTACCTTTCCTCTAGCAGTCTCATAGAGCTGAACCAATTCGCGAAAGTGTTTCTCTGCAGTGCTGCGAGTTACTTGTAAAATGTCCTCACATTCTTTCTTCACAGATGCGACGAAATTTTCATGTTGCAGCTTATTCCTGTAACTCACATTAACAGAAACAGTTGCAGAAGCAAATTTCATAAACAATAAAAATCGTTGTTAAGGCCTTTTTGCGTTAATAATACTAAAGACAGAGTCTGATACGTTACCAGTCTAATGTAACGCGCAACGTTACTGTTACTTCCTCAGAATTTGTAACAAGTGACCCTTACTTTTTAGAAAAAAATGGCTATTTTTGCGAAATATTAAAGAAGTAACGCGTTACTTTGGCCATCCTTTTTTTTAAATAGAATTTTTAATACGTCATTTTAAATTCTTAGACACTTTATACAGATTCTTTTTTTATTTGTAAGTGATTTTTAGTTTAAAATTTATATTTCAATTCGTGCAACTTAATAAAAAATTCAACGAAATTATTATTAAATTTTATATCACAAAATTTACATAGACATTTCTTTACTTTTAGTAAAACAAGTGTTTGGCAATTTTTTACTTTGTTGAAAATTTGCTTAATTTTTAGTTGCACATAGAAATTTATATATTTTGGTGAAGATTCATCTGTTTGGTTGACTTAATTATCAATTTAGGTAATTTGTGAAAAATTCGATTCATTTCTGGTAATTAGTTTATTTTATTCCAAAAAAAATTAAACTATTCCATTTTTGGTTGAAAATTGATGTTCCAAATCGAAAATTTATCTTTTTTGTCGAAAATTCATGTCTTTTTTTGAAAATTCGGCTTTTCTTTGTAGAAAATTAATATTTTCGATTAAAAATGTGTATCTTTTGGTTAAAACGACAACTGTTTGATTGAGAATTAATTTTGTATGTTTGAAGATTACAATATTTTGCTTTAAATTCGTCGTCCCTTGTAGAAAATTAATCTTCTTCTTTAAAAATTCTTTTTTTTTTAGTTAAGAATAGTACTGCTTGTTTGAAATTTAATTTGTTTCATTTGAGGGTTTAATTATTGTATTGGAAATTAAACTATTTGGACTCAGATTAATATTTTTCGTTGAAAATTAATATTTAAGGGTTGAAAATCCAACCGTTTTGTCTAAAATTTCTTCTTTTCGGCTTAAAAATGTAAAAAATTGAAAAAATTTAACTATTTGGTTAAAAATAAAATTTTTTCTTAAAATTCATATATTTTGCTAAAAATTCAAATAATCAAGGAGAAATATAAACTGTTTAGTTAGAGTAATACTATTTATTTGAAAATTGAATTATTGTGAAGAAAAAATTTTTTTTGTTAAAAATTAATATTTTTTTTATCTGGAACTAAATTATTTAATTTTTCTTAAAAATTCATCTTGTATAAATAGTAAATTCAACTCTTTAATAGAAAATTAATGTATTTTCTCTAAAATTAATTTCTTAAAAATTCTTAAATATCACGTTTCTTGAAAATTCATCATTTTAGTTTATGATTCAATTATTTAATTTTTTGTTAAAAATTTATGTATTTTATTGAAAATTCCTGTTTAAGTAGAAAATTAATCTTCTTGGTTGGAAATGAATTTTTTTAGTAAATAAAATTAACTATCTTTTATTTAGTTAAAAATTAAAGTATGTTGTTGAAGTCAATTTTTTTTGAAAATTCAACTGCTTGTTGAAAATTGAACTCTTTTGTACAGAATTGGTCGGTTTGGCTTAAAAAGTTTAAATATTTAGTTAAAGATTCATATATTTTATCATAAATTAATTTTTGTTGCTGAAAAACAACATTTTCAGATTATAAAAACAACTGTTTTGTTAAAAATTTGTTTCAAATTAGTTCAAAAATCAAAGAATTTTGTAGCAAATTAAACGATTTGGTTAAAATTTAACTCTTTTGTTAAAAATACATCGTTTTGGTTATGATTATACTATTTTCACAGGAAAGTAAACTGTTTGTCTTCAAATAAAGTTATTTATTTAGAAATTCAATTATTGTGTTAAAAAATTGTTTTAAAATTCAAAATAAATTTTTTATTTAAAATTGAATTATTCTATTTTTAGTTGAAAAGTTATCTATTTCGTAGAAAATTCGTGTGCTTTGCCAAAAAGTAACCTTTTCTAAATAGAAAATTGATCTTGTTTGTTAAAAATTCATAATTTCAGTGAAAATTTCAAAAATTTTATTTAAAGTTTGATTATTTTGTTGTCAATCCAACGAATATTTTGAGTTGAAAATTAATTTTGTTTGTGAGCATTTCTTAATTTAAGCTGAAAATCCAACTATTTGTTCGAAAATTTATTTATTCTGTTGTAAATTTAATTTTTGTTTGAAAATGAAGCTTTTTGATCAAAAATTCAACTGACTATAAGTCATCTAAGACGTCGTATTTTTAGCTTAAAAATGTAACAGCTTTTTTGAACACTAGTATTTTTTTGCATAAAAATTTATCTATTTTGTTAAAAATTTAATTTTTTCAGCAAAAAAAGTATAATTTTTGTTGTTGAAACATTATTCTTTTTGTTAGAAATTGTGCCCTTTTTTTAAATGCCAGTTCTCTTTCAAGAATCAATCTCTTTTGTTTGAGGATTCGACTATTTTGTTGAAAATTCAACAATTTTGTATTGAATTCATTTTTTTGTTAAAATCAATACTTTTGGGTTTAAAATTTCTTTAGTAAAAAATTTAATATTTTTTCATCGTTCAAAATTATTCTTTTTTGTTAGAAATTCATCCTCTTTACTTAAAAATGCTACTTTTTTGTTGAAAATTAATCTGTTTTAGTAATAAATTTAACCATACCGATAAAAATTTAACTGCTTTGTAGTAAATTTTTGTTGTTGTTAAAAATCAATATTTCGGGTTGGAAATTCAACTGTGTTGTGAAAAATTAATTCTTTCTACTTAGAAATTTAATCGTTCGGTAAAAAATTGAACTATTTCGTTTAAAATTTAAATATTTTAATGAAAACTTATATTTTTAGTTAAAAATAAACTATTTTGTACGCTCCGTATCCATAAATCGACACCACCTGATTAATATTCATAGGCAATGTAAGTTGGTTGAAGTTTGAGTCCTAATTATTTAAACCTGAAATCGAATTTCTAATTAGTTAATAACGTAATTCAAAAATTTCAATTGTCGATTCAAAATTAACGCTAAACGAAAACCTCTTTAGAACGTCTGGCATAATCGATTTTATTCCTTGAAACACAATCGGAACAGGAAGTGAGAGTCGAGAGGTCGAGTTTCCGTGATAGCTTTACGGATTTAGTCCACATTTTTCTACGATCTATTGTCCTTATTTCATTTTTCTCAAGATATTTCCTTTTTCCGATCTGAGATTTCCATTCACATTTCTGCGTTTTATCTTCTCTGCTAAACAATTCTTTGCCTTTTTATTCCCCTCGATCTCTCAATTTTTTATCGTAAAAGCTTTCGTGAAACATAAATCAAATAGAAGATAAAATACTCTCGTAGCAAAATATAACAGCTGATATGACATCATCTTTTGAAAAATAAGAATTTCGAATATTAAAAAATACTCTAAATCACGGTGAGCCTCAACCAACTTTAACCAAAAGTTTTAGCGCGCTTCGCACTCGATACCGTATTAACCTGGCGCTACGTGCTCGGCTTTTGTGCTTCCCTCACATTTGTGTGAAGAACTTTTAAGATTTAAGGTTAAACGATTGACAACTGTAATTTAATTATTGTGAATTCTTTTCTGTTAAAGCTTTTATGGTTTTCACGAGAATAGTCTCATAACGTATCTCAAGCTTCACGCTCGAATTAAATTTGTTAGAAATGCGCACTTTTGATCATCATTTCACTATCTTTTTGTTAATAATTTTACTTAAAAGCATTGAAATTGAAGAGAAAGGTATAAAATTATTTTGCATTTAAAACGTTCCAATTCAAAATATTATCGACAGGTAAAATTTAAAAAAAGAGCAATATCTCGAATGGAATTAGAAGAAATAGAAGATGAAATTCACGCGTAAAAAAAGTATAATTGCTGGGATGACATCATTTTTAAAAAAATGAAAAAACCCGAATATTAAAAAATATTAAAAATCACAGTAAGCCTTAAATAACTTTAGCCAAAAGTTTGAGCGCTTTACGCTCGATAAGGTAATTACCTGGCTCTGCGTGCTCGGCCTTTGTACTTTCTTTACATTTGTGCAAAGAACTTTTGAAAAATAAGGTCAAACGGTGTGCGTCAACAAAATTTAACCAAAAGATCTTTGAAGCCATATAATATTTATTGCATATTGTTGCTCGCAAGTTAGAGCGCGCCTAGGGCGTGCGTCTGTTGAACCTCGCGCTTCGCACTCGAAAAAGTATTTAATGATTTAGAAACAGGCATTGAAAATTAAAGTATTTTTTATTTGAAGAATATTCCAAAAAGTTCGACATTTTAAATTCAGTTACAAAAATTTGCCCGCTGCGCGGGCAAATTCTAACAAAGCGCGGCTCGCTTCGCTCGCAAGTTTGAGCGCGTCTGGAGTTCGCGACTATTGATTCTAGCGCTTCGCGCTCTATGATATATTTTTCTTGTGCTTCGCGCTCGAAAATGTATTTATTTCGCGCCACGGGCTTGTTCTTTGTATTTTCCTCACATTCGTGCACAGACGTTTTTAAATTAAAGGTCAAAGCATCGACAACTGTAATTTTGTGATTGTCAATTCTCTTTTGTTAAAGCTTCTTTGGCTTAAACGAACACATTCTCATCACGTATTTTGTGCTTCGCACTCGATTTCGTCAAAAATGTAAATTTTTATACATTATCTTCAATGCTTTTACATCAAATATATATTACATTTATTTTTCTGCCTTGGCCTGAGGTTGCTTATTTAGATATTGCAAAATAAAGTACATATTTTATTTATTATGATTACTTTAATACTTGTTTTTTATTTTGTATTTAATTTTATTCTTAGCTACCTTAAAAAATGTATCATTTTAATAAATTTATATTATTACGATTTATAATATGCATGGATATTGAAACATACGTATTTTTATTGTCTTTTTTTTATAATTAAAAAAAGTACGCACCCTATTAGAAAAATTTGTTATTGAACATTTTATTGCAACTTGTGTCGTTATCCATAAATTTAATCTTTCTATTTTTTACGTTATTTTCTTTTAATTTAAACTAAAAAAACGCATTCTAGCGTAAAGAAATTTTGAGAAAATTTGTAAATATAATCAAAGGAAAAAAGTTTGTTAAATAAAATTTTATTGTAGATCAATTCGTTTTTATGAAAAATTATTATTTTTTTAAATATTTTAATAACAAGGGTTCATAACAAATTTTTAGATCTGTTTGCTTCATCCAATTTTGTCTTGTTATTTTTATTTGTCTCTTGTGTTGTTTTCCCAAAAATTTTTTTTTTATTTTTAATCCTATTTTTTACGATGAGAGAAAACCTATTTGTCCTATCTAAAAATTATTTAAACAAAATTTGTAGATTATTTTTCGGTAAACAGCTTTTGTCTATTGATTTTTTTTTACACCTTGTGTTGCTTTACGAAATTTTTATTTCTCATTTTATTTTTTACGATCAAAATAAAAATTACGCGTCCTATCAAAAAATCATTTATGAAAATTTCTAGCTTTATTCGGATGAGCAAATTTTGTCTATTTATTTTTTTTCATAGCTTGTGTCGTAAGACAAAAATTTAAATTTTTAATTTAATTTTTTACGATTAAAACTAAACTACGCGTTTAATTTCAACATTTTTTATAACAAATTAATAGCTCTTTTTTAGGTAAACAATTTTCGTCTTATTATTTTTTTTGCGTAGCATTTGTCGTTTTTCCTAAAATAAGATTTTTTCATTTACAATTTTGGTTTTACCAATGAAGTAGATTAAAAACATCCCATAAAAAAATTTTTATTAACAAATTTGCAGATCGTTTTGGGATGCACAATTTTTGTGAACTGATCTTCTTATTCGCATAGTTTGACCGCGAAGTGTTATTTTTTATTTTTTATTGTTTTTAGAGCGATCAAAATTTTAATTTACGATTTTTGATAAAAATTAAAAAATGATCATAATAATCTTGTAGGAATTTTAAAAAGAAACGATTTTATTTATTTTTTTGGTTTTCTTCATATCGTGCGTTGTTTGGCTTGTAATGTGCATTTTCGTTTGCTTTTTTGTAATTTTAAAAATGCTATAACTCTGATCATTTTTCTTTCAATAAAAAAAAAATCATGTAGATAAATTGTTCTAGTTTTTTAGTACGACTTATAAAAATCCTTTACATTTTTATATTTCAAAAAAATTCGTTTGAAATTTTTTTTAAATGCTCTAACTTCTTAAATTTCTATTAAAAATATTCTATTGAAAATTTGCGATTAAAATTAAAATTGTTAAATTTTAAACCGCACCATAAAAAACTTAAAATTTGTTGATTTCCCGACGGCTTCAATTTACTTAAAGTAATTTCAGTTGTTTAAGTTAAGCGATTAAAATTGAAAAGGTTAAATTTCGAAAATTATGATTGAAAATTTTTAAATTGTTAATTCTCAAGAATTCGAACTTACTTAATGTAATTTAAGTATTTGTAATTTTGTGATTAGAATTAAAATGGTTGAATTTGGAATAGTATAATTAAGAGTTTGAAATTTGTTTAAAATGTATTATTTCCATAAATGTATAATTATTATTACAATTTGTAATGTGCATTCAGATTGAAACAAACGTACTTTAATTGTCTTGCTTTCATAATTTAAAAAAGTGCGGGCCCTATTATGAAAAAATGTTTGAAAAAAATTCGTAGATATAATTAAGCCAAAAAATTGTGTTAATTAACATTTCGTTGTAGCTTTTGTCTCTATTCAAAATGCTTTAATTTTTTTAATGTTATTTTTTACGATTAAAATAAAAAATACGCGTCCTATTAAAAAAGAATTACCGAAAAATTTGTCGATCTTTTTTTGGTGAACAACTTTTGTCAATTAATTTTTTTTTCTTATTTTGTGTTGCTTTTCCAATAATTTTATCGTTTCTTTGATGTTATTTCTTACGACCAAAACAAAAACTACGCGTCCTATAAAAAAATAATAAATGACAAATTTTTAGGTCTTTTTTCGTTAACAGCTTCTGCGTGTTCATTTTTTTAAAATCTTGTATTGTTTATCCAAAAACCATAATTTTTAAAATGCTTTTTTACCAATATCACAAAAAATACGCGTCTTATGAGAAAATGATTCATAAAAAATTGGTAAATCTTTTTCGGATGAATAACTTTCATCGTTTAATTTATTTTATATTTCGTGTCGTTCCTGCAAAAATTGTATTAAAAAAATTGTTTATTGTATTTTTCACGATTACAACAAAAACTAAGCGTCCAATCAAAAAATAATTAACAACAAATTCGTAGACCTTAACCGAATAAGCAATTTTTATTCTGATTTTTTTGTATCTTGCATAGTTTAGCCGAAAAATAAAATTATTCTTTTTAACAGCATTTTTTACGAAATGAATATATAAGCCCTTGTAGATTAAACAGTTATAATTTTACAACAAATTTTTTAGTACTGTTTTTAGTCTATACTTCATTGTTAACACACTTTGAAAAAAATTTTTTTAATTTTAATTTTTTCTTTTTTTATAATCAAAATTTGAAATTAAGAAATGTGCTTCACGATTATTTCATTTTTTGTGCAAAGTATACGCATACTTTTTTTAAATAATATTCCATAAAAAGACTTTTTGTACTGTCTTTTTCAGATTAACTTTGGTTGAGGCCGGTTGTGCCCAAAAAAATCATCAAAAAATTCAAAATCGCAGTTTCACGTTAAATTCATTTAATGAAAAATTTTTTGTTTCTAATTTTTTTATACTGTTTATACTATTTTTTATACTTCCTTATAGAGGAAACATAATTGATTTTTTTAATAATAAAGAAACTAAATGAATTTAAATTCTACGGACAGCATTTTTTGTAACTTTTTTACCATTAATTATTTCTATTCGATAAATATGCATTTTTCAAGTATTTTGAAACAAATTTTTATTCATTCTAACCATTATTATTATCATTAGTTTAGGCTATTTTTCTTCACGGTGAATCGTGTGAAGTTATTATTTTCTGGGATAAATGATGATGTTGATGAATTTCAAGTTAGTTTTTTTTACTATATTTCATAATTGATTAAACAATTTCTATTTATTTATTTATTTTTTTCTACCAAATTGTCAAAGGTCACTATTTTCTGGAATTTATGACACAATTAACGAATGTCAAAAGAAATATTCGTTTGTTTAAGATATTTAGCAATTAATTAAACAATTTTTATTTGTGTAAGTAACATTTTTATGCTGTGAATTTTTTTTTCCGAATTGGGTAGGTTTGACCAACTTTAAACGCTTTAAACACGATTTTTGTTTTGCGAAAATAGGACAATAGCATGTTCCTTTGATTCAAGGTAAAGACATTTCAGATTTAACTTCTCCAATGTATAAAAAAAATGTTTTGAATTTTAAGAAATTAAAAATTTCAAATCCATGAAACAAAAAAAAAAATTGTCTCTACGGAAAACAATTTTTCAGGTGGTTATATGTGATATCAATACAACCTGTTTTGCATATTTTTAGTTTAAAAATTCAAATTTTTGAGAATTTTCTTAAAGAATTTTCAACAATTTATACTTTTTCGCGTAAAAAAACAGAAAACATTTTTCACGAAAAAATTTTGAGGATTTTTGGGTTTGACATATCTATGTGTTTTACAAACAAACGTTACATTTAATTAAAAAAAAACTGCTTTTTTGTAAGTATTAAAAAAATTTTTAATTGAACAACATTTTTTGTTTCTAATTTTTTTATACTGTTTATACTATTTTTTATACTTCCTTATAGAGGAAACATAATTGATTTTTTTAATAATAAAGAAACTAAATTTTTCATTTTTATCTATTTAAGAATAGAAAGTTACAAAAAATAAAAATTACAAAATAATACAAAAAAAAATTTCAATTCACTGAGAAATCAGACAAATCAAATTTTATATTTGAAATGGCAATTTTTCGAACTGGAAAAGAGAAGGAGAAAATTCTGTCGCACCTTATCACTTTTCCAGTTTTATGATTTTTTCACAAAAATTGTCCGAATTTTTTTATTTGAAAATTTATGATCAAAAAGTCTTTTCTATTTATGCATCAACTTTGAATTTTATGATGAAAAAGTTTGTCTGATTAAAAAAAATGTTTCTGTAAAGTGTATTAATAATAATAATAATTATAATTATATTATTATTAATAATTATTATATTAATGAATAATGAAGTGTATTAATATTATAGGTTAATCGATTTGCCTAAAATAAAGAAATCTTTTCCGTTATTGCATAAATTTTGAATTACGTTAATGCCACAAATTTTACAATAAAAAACCATTTTTCAAATATTATGTATTACAATAGCTATTTCACTTTTTAATAAAATGGATAAAACATATAGGTCAATCGATTCGTCTTGAATGAACACATCTTTTTTATTCTCACATCAACTTCAAATTATGCGTCTGAAAAATTTTTTACTATAAAAATCGATTTTTAATATAATATAAATGACCAATAACTTTCTCACTCTTTGATAAATTGTATAACATTATAGGTCAATCGCGTCATCCTAAGCCAAGGAATCTTTCATATCTTTGCGTCAATTTTAAATAATGTTGATGAAAAAAGTTTTACTATAAAAAAACGTATTTTTAAATGTTATGCATTACCATAGCTTTCTTACACTTTAATAAAATGTATCATCATTATAGGTTAATCGATTCGTCTCAAATTAACAAATCTTTTCTATTTTCACATCAACTTTCAATTACAAAAATGAGAAAAATGAAAAAAAAATGAAAAAAACTTTGAATTATGTTAATAAAAAAAGTTTTACTATAAAAAACCGTATTTTCAAATTTCATGCATTACTATAGCTTTTTTACTTTTTCATAAAATGTATAAACATTATAGGCCAATCGATTAGTCTCAAATCAACAAATCTTTTCTATTCTCACATCAAATTTAAATTATGAGAAAAAGAAAATTTTTACTGGAAAGATCGATTTCTAATATAATATAAATAGCGATAACTTTCTTACTTTCCGATAAAATGTAATAATATTGTAGGTCAATCGATTCGTCTTAAACCAAGAAATCCTATATTCTTGCATCAACTGTGAATTTTGTTAAAGAAAAAAGTTTTACTATAAAAAACCGATTCTTTAAGTATTATAAAGTGCTAGAAAAAAAATGCAATTAATATTTTTAGAAATCCTTTGATCTGTTTTAAGATACAAGCGATAAAAATAAAACTTCCAAATTTTATCAATTTATCTGAAACTGTATTCAAGTTATCGTGTTCAC
>JAUELO010000150.1:2437268-2448282 GCA_032357855.1 Amphibolips quercusostensackenii
TGTATCACCAGGAAAAGTGTATTTTCGAAATTCGAATACCCTGCTGGGATTCTTTTTCGAAGTGAGCCGAATAAATTCAATTTCTTCAATATTATATCCACGTCCGCTGGTCGAAGGAAGCTTAGTAGGTGGAACTATCAATCTGCTAGGAGGAGGATTCCTTTCATAATTAGACCTTAACCTTGTGAAAGAAAGAGACATATCAGGAGAATTTTGCTTGGTAAAGGAAAATCCAAAGTCAGAAAATCCTGAAGGAGACCTGGACCTAGGCCTCACAGGAGAGGAAGAACTTTCAGGAGAACGATTTAGGTCAATAGGTTTTTTACTTGGTAAAGACTCGCAGCTTGATTCTGGAACAAGAAAGACAGGATTACATTTTTCTAAAGTGCGCAAGGACTACTTATAATTTATAATTGAGGAGGTTTTAGAATCGTCCAAAATCTGCACCTCAGTTCCTCAACGGATGTCCGTGTTTTAAGACTCTCAAGCCCAGAATAAAGTTTTAGCGATGGCGTTTGTTTGTCTACATGTCCGTCTGTGTGTAGCCCTTATGAAAAAGAAATGTTGCTAAGTATTGGATTAAAATTTTTTTAGAAAATAAGTATTGGAATTCTGATACTTTTTCGCAAAAAAAATCCTTTTTCCTGTACTTACCAATACTTCTTTGGCACATTTTTTTGCCATTAAGGATAGAACAAGTTCATTTGACATATTTGGTATATATCTAATCATTGCTTTTTTATTTACAATTACCAAATAAAGTCGTATTAAAACCTGAAAATATACTAAACTATGCTTTAATAAAGTACCTACTAAGATAATTGAAGAAAAATTTATTGCCTGAATTGCTACATACACTTTTTAAAATGATGAAACTTTTATAATCTTCGATAGAATATTACCATCCATGTGTAACGTGTAATGTAAATATTTGAGTAAGAGATGAAGCTTGAGACTAATGTTAAATAACAGATAAGACTTTAGATACGTGTTTCAATAGTATTCTCTAAAAAATATATCTAAAATTTATAACCACAGAGTATTAAATAGAATTTCTAGAATGTAATTAATATTTAAATAAAAGTAAATTTTTTCAATCTGCTACACAATGACCAAGTATTGCAATTAGGCCAAATTCCTTATCATTTGGGATATAAACGAATTCCATGTTTAAAAACACACATTCTGGTTCTCCCGAATTAAACACAAATTCAATTATAAGTTATTTCGAAAAAATTCAAATTGAATTTAATAAATAGCAATGCTTATAATATTTCACAGATTTAATTCAGAATAGATTCCGGAATAAGGTGAACACTTTGTTATTTACGAAAACTTGAAAAGCGATTGTAAAAATATAGATGTATTATAGAGTAAAGTAGAAGAGAATTAATTTCTTGCACCCTTAGCCTCTAATTATTTTGTGTTCTATATTTAATATAATTAGAATAATTACACTGATTGCATTACACTTTTATATACACTTTCATATTTACCAACAGAATTAATGATAACCGCTAATGATAGGACGAGAGTGGAGAGAATACTCATTTTTTATAAGTGAGAAAAAAACTGATTACTATATTAATAAAAAATTCAGTTAACAGAGTAACCAATGATTATTCCGGCAAGGAATTACGGTATATAATGTATCCTAAAGTTCTTATCACAATTATTATCTGCACTTTCAGCTTGTCCTTGTGAGATATTTGTATTTAATTAATAAAATTATTGTAAGGGAACTTTGTGAACAAAATTTTTGGTTTGTCAATAAACTTATAAGGTCATTTTTTAACACAAGCCAAACGTATATCTGTCACCTGGTATTGAAGAGTGAGATATACTAAAAGTTGTTTGAAAATATTTATTTTCTGAAATTTTGTACCACAATAGAATAAGTGAGTCACGTGGCTTTTAATATATATATATGTGTGTGTATATATATATATATATATACATTTTCAAACAAAAAAGTATATTTTTAATCAAACAGTCACATGTTCAACTAAATAGTCATTTGAAATTATATCATTGTAATGATCTTAATATTTGTTATCCATGGTCGAAAAAGAACAACTTTTAACTGCAAATTAAAATTGATGTAAATTCTTTGAGTTAAGGTTATAGAAACTCGACTACAAATCAAAACACTGAAACAAGAATACTTTTGAATTTTGAACTTTTAAAATTAAGACTTAAAAATTTCCTCATTCAAACGCTCAATAATTTAGGTGATGAAATAACAGCTTTTAACACTTTTCAATAAAAAATTTTGTAACTAAAAGCCTTTAAACGCAAAATTTTTTATTTTGCAGTTTAACGGTTCAACAATTTAAAAATTTTTAACTTTTCAATATCAAATAATTTCGATCGATTTCAAGCTATAAACATTAACTAATACATCTAAATTTGTTTTTGCACGTTCTTAAATATTCTCTTTGAAATTTGATGAAAAAATCATTAAAAAATTTACCTTAAACCTAATGTAATTTTTTTTTATTACCCTGGAAGTCAAATTTTTACCTAATATTTTACAAAAATCATGCAAGATTAAAAAATTGCCTGAAAATCTTCCAGATTCTTTTTTGAAAATTTGAGAAACCTTTTCAAGTATTCTTCTAAAATTAATTTGACAAAAAAAGTAATTGGAGTTTCGCTAAGAATTTTGATTAAAAAACACATTTCTTCAAAGCCTTTTAAAATGCTTATTGAGCATATAAATTTTTTGTTTGATATAATTGAATATTAACATTTTGGTTTCAAATGTTTTGAAATATTTTCAAGTTTTATATGCTTATGGAATCTTTTCAAAACTTCAAAATATATCTGAAACTTCCTTGAATATCGTTTTAATTAATAATTGTTTAATTATTATTCATTGACACATTTTTTCTGAGTATGCTTCTGAGAATAATTGTTAAAAACTTCAAATCATTTAGAATTTTCTCAGCAATCTTAAGAATGTTTCTTTATTTTCTTTAAGCCTTTAAGGATGTAAATTTGATATTATTTAGAAGATAATCACTTTTTATTTTATAAGGAACTAAATTAATTTACATGAAATTATTTCAATAAATAAAAAAAATATCTGATTTTAAAATATGTACGTTTAATAAGTATAAATCAATAGTTGTATACAAATAAAAAGTATAACTGAAATAAGAAAATGTTGCATAACAGAAATTGCTGATGGATGTGTAAATTTAAACTTCAGTGGAATTTTATATTTTTTTGCAATTGTAATTTTCTTCAATAGTTTATCTAAAATTGAAAATGTTATTATGACGTTAAATGCTTAAATTGAAAAAATGTAATATCCTGTAGATTTTTACAACAAAATAAAAATATATATAAATAAAAGTTATACGAGTTTTTTAATTGTAGATAATTTTTCTTATTTGTTAATTTTTTTACTTTTTTACAGGAAAATACACGAAAAAATTACCTATTTGTATTCAATTGTACTTCATTTTTAGAAAATTGTACACTAGGAGTGTAACAAAATTTCCTGAAAAAATGTGACAAAAGCTTTATGCTGTTGTCCTTTCTAAAATTTCCGTTTCTGTTTAGTAATATTCAGAAACGTTTACTGCATAAAGCTCAAGTCACGCACTTCTAAAAATTTTTACACAAATTTCTTACAAAGAAGGTTAACGGGGTCGTTTGGTGTAGAGGGCTGAAAATTGAGTTACTTATTGGATGACCTTGGAGACGGATCAACAATGAATCTTTTAAACTTTTCCAGTATTTACTTGACTACTCATATTATTTACAATTTTTTTTAGTTTTGCAGAGCCACAAGCGTTGGCGGTATAAGGGCGGATGTTCAACCACTCCGCTTCGAGATGTAAAATAGCGGGCACGACAACACTCGAAAATATGGTCTTCAACGAAAAAGTGAAAATATTCACAAAGATCATGCTTGAAGTTACTAAGTAAACCACCAAAAAGAAAAGAAAATCAGACATTTTTTAACAAATTTTTGACTAAAAGCTGCGACTGTTATTTTCGCGCCTAAAATTTGCTCTTTTTTATTCATAAAAAATCACTAAAAAAATTTCTTTAGTTTAGTGTTACTCACCGAAAAATGGCACATATTAACTGGTTTAATTCATAAGAACAAGTCAGTTGGTTTGTTATATAGATTTTAAGTTATTTTGTTTGCCAATTTAAAAAACGTTGTTTTAAGAAAATTGCTGACGCTCGGAAGCCGTAGTTTCGTGTACAAGCAAGCCATGGATGGAGTTATAATTCAGCATAGGTCCGATTAGTAGCTCGATGCAGTAAGTAGGGCGGTCGGCGGGTATAGCGCTACTATGATCAAATATGCGGGAGCGCTGCTTGGCTGTATAGCATAAACGAAGCTCGAAAACGCTGAAGACAGTGATCAGACACTTAAAAATTTTTGGGCCAGCTGCTCGCTTCCGTTATAAAGCTGCAGCACCAGAAGCGTCCCGCGCTGATAGTTCTGAGCTTGATTCGGATTCTCTCTCTTCTCAGGCACGCAAGGAACCCACATTAGAACAGCTGTAGACCCAACAGTGTTGGTACAGCAACGCTTTCTTTAGGCGAAAGAACAGTATCTCTAACTCGAGTTTTGCGCGAAGTTTGCTTCAAGCGACAAACGGTTTGTGGCACCGCAGCGTTTCCAACATGCAAGAAAGGATCTGCTAGCACATTTGTCACCATTTCTCACTTAAATGTGGTGTGGCTGCTGAACAAGCGGCCGTAGTGGCGCTGCGTTCCCACTGAGAAGGCAGCTGCTTGCCCATAATTTTTTAGTGCAGCATTAGTATGTGAACGTATTGTGCTTGCGCTAGGAGAATTTAAAAAGACTATGATGCTACAACTCCTCACTATGTCAATTACAAGCCGCTCCATGTTCCTTTTATGCATAGCTAGCACATGCGCAGCACCTCTACATGCTAAAGTTCGGTTCACTGTCCGCAAACACTTCAAAAGGGTATTCTGGAGATCAAACACTAGCGTAAGAGCGATTAAAAAATTTGTATTATCCTTAACCTCTACACCAAATGACCCCCTTAAGTGTGGTATATTTTTTTAGTTTCTTTTTCATTGTAAAATCCGGGAATCCTTAAAGGTTCAAATTGAATGCAAATGGGTGCTTCAAATCAAGAAGTTTTCTAAAGAATGCGGCATGTAATGAAAACAGTCCCATTGTAGCTATAAAAGCAAAAAAATTATAATTTTCCAAAAGAGTTTTTTACTAAATAAGGCAAATTTCTAATAAATAGAACTACACGATTAACGCAAAGAAATATCTTAAATGTCCTAAAGTTCGAACCTAAACCCACAAACTCGGGCAAAAGTTCTGAATAGGAATCATTGCCCATCTAAAAATGACAGTGATTAGAAATCACTATATTTTTCTAACTATTTACTGTAACTTAATACATTTTTTTTAAACAAGCCTTTTTTGTAAGTAAGTAAAGAATTAATAACGCGTTATTTTTCCAACAACAGAAACTATTAACATTAAATAATTGTTGAGTTATTTGTAAAATGCAGATTCCAAAAATTTTTTGCAGATAATTCTATAATTGTATTTCTTTTCAACGATTTTTTGATTTTCTTCAACTTTGCGGATGAACAATTCTTAACCATAAACGTTTTTCCAAAACTAGCAGTGAAAGAAAGTCCATTTTTTAAAATTCTAAATGTGTATAACATCCAGTTTTTGCCCGGTTTTCAATTTCTCTTTTTTGTTACAAATTGAAACGCATTATATTCTGCAAAGCATTCAGACTAAAACTCGTGTATTCTTGATTAGTTTATTTATAACATTCTCTTAAGCTTAAGTTGCATTCTCGTTTAATGAATAATCATCATGCGTAAGATTTGTATTTTCGTTTCTTTTATACTGTTCTGAGCAAATATAAAGGATTATTTTATAGTTTTAAAACATTCAGGTTTTCAAATCCAAAGAACAAACAGAAGAAATTTTTCATACAGAGAAAGGTTTCAGAAGTAAAAAGTTTGAATGGATGAGCAACTTTTTGCAAGTTATTAAAATTCAATCAAAAAAAAAAGTTGGGAAATCAACCACCCTGGTGTAGATTGTACTTCATCAGCTGCAAAGAAAATTGATGTACGTTAATTTGTTTACTTAGACTAAGGCTTTTCGATAGAAAACTCGTAATATTTTTTTTTTAATTTTGACAAATATTTTAGTAAATCTAAGTTTATGACCTTTTTTTGAAATAAAACAAAAAATTACTTTTTTTATATTTTCCTTCAAAAAACAATGTTCTTCAGTACAAAACTGTTATGTGGCATTACCGTTCTCATACAAAAATAGGCAAGTGTTTGTATTCCATTTACTTATAAGCTCACGTTAGTCACTTTGTCTACTTTTCTCACGTTAATTTGTCTATGCAAGACTTGTCGGAATGAACAAATAATAAATTAATGCATGAAGTCTTGGATCAATATAGTTAATACGAATCTTGCTTTATCGTTATAAAATAATTATCTAAACTATGTGAAATTATTCACTATCTAGTTAAGGGTGGCCTTGCTGTGGTATACAGGAATACGAAAAATATTTTATTAATTTCGCTTTTAAAAAGATTGTCTAAAAAATTGACAAAAGGTTAAAACCTTGATAATTATAATATACTAACTTTTGATTATTATTTATTCTTACAACCTGCCTGTAACATTTTGACTTGACGTTAGATCGTAAACAATATAATATTTTAGTTTCACATACAAAAGAAAAATTAAGTAGTGCGAAGATTGCAGTTTAGACACCGCTTAACCGTTTTATACGATAATTTAAATTGACTGGACGGTTAACACCAACTTGAACTTCCTTAACTTCTTCTAAAGTTAATACAGTTATAACGCCACTTTCCATGTTTATTTTTGCCCGCTTATAATGTTTGTTACGTTCTCTATTATAAATATACATTCCAGCAAGAATATGAGTAGTCTCCAAGATTGCAAAGACGTCACCATCGGATGTTGATATAACAATTTGCTCTTGAGTCGCCATTGGCCCATAGGTAGTATTTGTAATTTTTAATTTCAATCGTGTATTTGCAGGGAAAGTGTATCTTCGAAATTCAAATATCCGGTGCTGATTCCAGTGGGGAATAAGGCGTATAAATTTCATTTCTTCGAGTCCATATTCACCTTTCAGAGAAGAAGGAAGCCTAGTAGGTGGAACTATCAACCTGCTAGAAGGAGGCTGCCTGACACGAGGAGACCTGGATCTAGACTTTGTAAAAGGAATAAGCCTGTCTGTAAAATTTTGTCTGTCAGACGGTGATCCGAAAGCAGGACGCGCGGAATCAGGAGACCTTGACCTGGACTTCGCAGGAGAAGGAGACCTTTCAGGAGAACGATTCAGGTCGATAGGTCTTATAATAGATAAAGACTCGAAGCTCAACTCTGTAACAAGGCAGAAAGAATAACAATTTTTCGCTTTGTCTGTGATAAATGTATCTGAGTGAGCTAATTAACAAAAAGGTTTTATTCAAGGATAAATGGATTTTAGTTTTCTTAATTTTTTTTTTAGTTTACTTAATTGCCTACATTTCTACATCTATTGTTGAAAATATTATAACTTTATTATATAGAATTTCTGGGATATTATTGATTAATTATTGATTATTGATTTAGATAGAACTTGGAAAAACTAGCAGCACTTATGTCATTTTAAAAATTTAAATGAGGAAAGGATCTGATTACAACCAGCCTTAACTATTAAACATTTTTTGTCAGATATTTAACATAATAAAGATAATTACACTAATCAAATTACTTCTGTATATATATATACTTTTATATTCACCAATGCAATTAAGGATAACCGCTGATGATAGGATCAGAGTGGAGAGGAGCCTCATCCTTTATAACTGAGAAAACACTGACTACTATACTAATAAAAAAGTCGGTAACTAGAGTAACTGATGATTATTCTGGCGGATTAATGCGGTACATAGGGTGTTCTTTTTATCTTTAGACATCGACATATCTTGTAAAATACACATCCAACAATGAAAATGTACGTCATAACAATTTTTTATCTTCGAGGAGGAAAAGCGACTCCGCAAAAATTCATTACACAGTCCCCCTTCTAAGGGCAGAAGGGGGTTACCTTAAATTTTGATATCGTAATCTATTTTTTTTGTTGCAGATTTAAATACTCTATTAAAAAATACGTAAGTTTTTATAAACAAAATATTTTTGAAATTTTGTTTTAATTTGAAATTCTAAAGTCGCTTTTCTCTCTCGAAAATAAAAGTTTTTATGACAGACAACTTTTCTTTAGGAGTTTATTCATTGATATATTTTAATTTTTCAAAATAAAAGAGCACCCTGTATGATGTTTGCAAGAGTTCTTATCACGTCAATCATTTATGCCTTAAGCTCTTTCTCGTAAGATATTTGTATTTCATTTATCAGTACAAAAAGCAAACACATGTTGTCCACGTTAGTCTGGTTGTATTTGATAAGTTTTAAAAAGAAATAAAATTGTGTTTGATTTATTTAGACCTGAATTTAATCTTGCACTATATCTGTAAAAGAAAAGTATTAAAAGAAAAAAATTTAGTTTCTCAATAACTTGAGAAATAATTATTCAGTCATCAACCATAAAGATATCGTTCACTAGGTATCAAGGAGTTCAATCAATAAAAAACTTTTTAAAAATATAAATTTACAAGACCATGCATCGCAATAAAATAAATGAGTTACGTCACTCTTGACGAGATATCATCTTTAAGCTTTTATTTTTATTTTTCATTTAAGCGCATCTTATAACTATAAGAAATGAAACTTTTTCAATTATGGGGCCATGCTCCTAACTTATGAGACCAAATTTTTTCGTAAATTTATTTATGGGTTGTCAAAAATAACGTTAGACATTGTGGGCGTTTTGGGGATTCAGTTAAACCTTACTGTTTCTAATGCAATAACCAAAAAGTTTAATTTTCAACAAATAGTTGAATTTCAAACCAAAGAAGATGATTCCACAAAAAGAAATGTAATACTTAACAATTTGACTGTATGGATTTTTTATTTTTAATCATAAACAGTTAATCATTTAAATCTTTTGCTCCACGCACGGTTTTGTGTAACATATGATTGTAAAAAAAAATTTTTGAGCGCGCTTACCGCAAGTAGTTTGGTCGCCGCGCTTCGCGCTCTAAAATACATTAATCGCGCGCTTTGCGTCCCGTGTCATATTTCCTTCACATGCAAATCATGAAATTTTTATTTGATTTTCAATCAGATATTTCACTAAAAAAGATAAATTTCTAATAAAATTTATAAAATAATCAAACAAGTATTTAAAATTTTAAAGGAATTTTTAACCTTATAGATGAATTTTCAAACAAAGAAATGAATATTTAACCAACAATAATAATTCTACACTAAAAGAGTTAAATTTTCAACAGAAGAAAGGAATCTTCAAACAAATAATTGAAGTTTAAACTGAAAAATCTGCCCGCTTTGCGGGCACATTTTCATCGCTCGCTATGCGCGCGGCTCGCTTTTCTTGCAAATTTAGGCGTACCAAAGGCACGCGTCTATTGTATCTCGGTCTTTGCGCTCGATGATATGATTACTTTGCGCTCGGATACTTTTTCCTCGCGCTTTGCGCTTGACTTTTTTCAGCCTTCGCACATCGTGCTCGGCTTGGATAGAAAGAAGTAGTTTACTTGTAAATATTATAAAATTTATGATGTCAAATGCTCGCTTCCTAAGCTTTATTGCTGTTACATGCTTTTAGTTCAATTACTTTAGTCTTATATGAAGAGAAAAAATTATTTATTTAAGGTTCTGTCGATATTAAGGAACACATTCTCATCCGGCCACTCGCGGTACGCGCCGGTCATTTAATTTAAAAATCATTTAAACCTCGCGCTCCTCGCTTATTTTTGTGCATCGTATAATAGAAACCTAAAAGTTTGGAAAAAGTGCCGCTTATGGCACGCGATTTGGTCGACGCGCTTTGCGCTTTGTAATACATTAATCGTGCGCTTTGCGTTCTGTATTATATGATCTTCATATACAAATTACTAAATTTGTATATAATTTTAAATTTAATATTTTTAAGCCCAAGAGATTAATTTCTAATAAAATTTTCAAGAATATTAAACAAAAATTCCATATGTAAAAGTCATTTTCAACATAATAGTTAAATTTTTAATAAAAAAATGAATTTTCACCCAACAATATTAATTTTATATTTAAAAATTTTAATTTTCAACAAAATAGAGGAATTTTTGAATAAATAATCAAAGTTCAAACTGAAGAAGATAAATCTTACACCAAACATGGATTGATTACATTTTCAGTTAAAAAATTTAATTTTTACCCAAAATTCTTTCAACAAAATTGTCAAATTCAAAAAAAGAGGATTTTCAACTAAAATGATGAATCATCAATCAAAAATATTAATTTACAACAAAGAAGTTTTACTTTCTACTAAGCAGTTGAAGTTCCATCGAAAAAATATGTATTCTTGAATAAAATATAATAGTTGATATTTCAATTGAAATATATTTTAAATTCAATCTAAAAACAGCTAAATGCCACAAAAAAAATTTTTAACCAAATTTCAAAAATTTCCAGATTATATTTATCAAAGTGCAGGACGCGACGATGGTTTAACTTTACACTTTTTGTGACGCCAGTGAAGAATTGTATTCATCAGCTGTGTATGTGCAAATTGAAAATGAAAGTGGAGTTGACGTTGTGTTAGTAGCTTGAAGGGCAAGAGTGTCTCCTTTATGCGAGTTGATGATACCAAAACTGGAATTGTTAGCAGCATTTTTGGGTGCTAGACTCGCAAAAGTAACAGAAGAAGCTTTTGAGTTAACATTTATCTCAAGACATTTTTTATCGGGTCCCTATTATGTCACATGCGGCAAGTCTTTCTGCGGCAAGTCACACCTCCATCATGTCACACCTGCGGCATCTCTCACCTGTTGCATCTCTCACCAGTGAAAAGGAATTCGACCAGTAATATTTCTGTAGC
>JAUELO010000150.1:2448382-2467897 GCA_032357855.1 Amphibolips quercusostensackenii
CTCTATGAGAAGAAATTCAAATGATGTTTTACACGGCCGTGTTTGCGTTTTCAACAGGGTAATATCTTTTACTGTTTTTTTCTATCATAAGAAAAATTATAAATATAGATGTTGGTGTTTTCTACAAAAAAAATCCTTAATTAGTGTTTTTTGCAGGTCTGAATATTACGCTTAAAAAAAATGTTGGTGTTTTCTACAGAAAAAAAGTTTCGATTAGTGTTTTATACAGTTCTGCATATATATTTAACATTTTTTTTTATGAGATTCAAAATAATAATAGAAAATCCGTGGTGCTGGCTACATAGAAGTACGCCTACGTAGAATGCCCACTGGAATTCTCAATATTGAAGACTTAATGTAATTCTCAATATTTACTAATTAACTATTATATTGAATTAGTACAAAACTGACGCTTGGAAAGTGCTTCCGCTGAGCTTTTTGTAATCAGGATTAGTCGCAATATAAAAAGAAAAATATTTTAAAGAATGTTAAACGAGCGGTGAAAATAAAAACTAGGTATTCAATTTTGTTTGAGTTAATTTTCTAAAGTCATGTTGACTTTAGTTCGGTTTTTTTGATCGATGTGAAAACGGAAAAATAATTAAATTGCTTTGATTACTATTATAACTCAATATAGATCGATTATTGTTTAATTTGTTTAAAAAAAAATTAACTCAGTTTTTTTATTGGAAATGAAACTTATTCTGTGAGTCTATTACACAGTAAAAAAAAGGATCATTTATGTTGCAGAGCATTTTGCTCCAACGATCATTTGAATTTCGAGATCATAATGATACGTCCATTCCAATCACTTTAATCAACTTTTGAGTTCATTTTTCGCACTAAACAAAATGGCCGGCAATTTGTGACGCCGATGTTATAACGACATAACCTCAAAATTTCATCTAACCACACGTAAGTACTCCGAGAACGTCAGCCATTTTGGTTTGACTTGATACATGATCCCGAGTCAAATCATTATGAACTGAAAAGTCGATCATTCATTCCGGTTAATCAAAATGCTCTTGATTTTGGTATGACTTTTGTTGCATATCAAAATGATATTGATTTCGGTATCATTTTGAACTTTTTTTTTACTGTGTAAGGAATAAAGGAAGGCCTGTCAGCATAGTTTGGTACATATACCAATATTTATTTGCTAATAATCGTAGTTAAATAAAACATCCCATTTTTTTATGATAAAAAATAAAAGGATTGTGTTTTGGGTTTCAATCGTGTGCGAAACTACAAATTTTACCTAGGTTTCGTGAACATTGCAGTTCACTTTTTTAGAGCTAACCTGAAACTGAAGTTTCAAGTTATGTTAATCTTATATATATATATATATATATATATATATATTTGTGTGTGTGTGTGTATGCCCTCCACGATGCCTATAATTGCTCAGGGTACCCCACTGTGGAGGCTGCTTTGATTCTAAATGGCCAATTAAGTCTTTTGCAAAAAACCCTGGAGAACGGAAAGCAAAATTGGATTTGTATTATATCCATTGTCCCTATTGAATCTGATTTGGCTTTTTGTTCTCCTGGGTTTTTTAAAAAAAAAAAATTGGTTAGCTATTCAGGTTCAGTCAGCCTCCACAGTGATGTGCTTTGGAAAATCACAGGCATCGTACAGAGTATACGTAAGAAGAACATAATTTGTAACTTTAGTTTCAGGTTAGCTCTGAAGAAGAGAAATGCAATTTTCTCGAAATGTCGGAAAGATTGGTAGTTTTGCACACGATTTGGAACCTAAAACACATTTTTTCATTTTTTATCATAATGAATAATCGTGAAAGCATTAAATGTATTATCTTACCATCTTTCTATGTTAAAAAGTATTCTTATTTATCAAATTTACACAGATGAGCATACAATAATCTATACATTTGCATCATAAATCTGTCAACTAGAAAGTAACTTTAATTATGAATAATCATGAAAGCATTAAATGTATTATCTTGCCATTTTTTTATGTTAAAAAGTATTTTTATTTATCAAATTTACACAGATGAGCATACAGTAATCTATACATTTGCATCATAAATCTGTCAACTAGAAAGTAACTTTAATTATGTTTCAAAAGTTTTTCCTAAAACAAAATTCTTTAAGTATATTTTATAATTAATAGATTTCAGCATAGGCTAACAACAAACAATTCAGTTGACTTTTTATTTTAAAAATTACAAAGATCATTGTCTGGTGTCTTCACGACGAAATATAACCTCCACTATGTTAACAACGTCATCTGGTTATGTAAAAGATAACAAAAATCTTGAGCCAGCCTTTGATGGTATTTGCCATATATTTCTGACATACACAGACATATCAGATCACAAAAAACTTCAGGATCTGAAAATTTAAGCAAGTATTCTGGAATAATAACAAGAAAAGTCTTAAGTTATGTTGAAATTCGTTTATGAAGGTCAAAACTGTTTTTACTAATCACTAGTTTTGAACTCAAAGACCTACTAGTAAGGCATATTTGGATTAATCATTCGATATTTTTCCGACCTTTTAAAGAGCATATAACACGTAAGAAGTTTAAAAAAGATGCAAGAATTTTTCGAAGTTCTTACCTCGACTTCAACTTGTGTCGGGGGGTAGAAAATTTGTAGCGAACATCTGAAACTCAAACCACATAGGCTTTGAAGTCATATCTTCAATTTAGGCCAACAAAATTTTAAAAACGTTAATTGGTTTTGAAGATGCGACAAAAAAATTAAGGAGAGTATTTGTCTCGAGCTTCATTCAGCGATCACCACAAACATCTCAACTTGTTGACTAAAGCGACTGAAATTCTGCTTGAACATGCTTAAACATATTATCTCGTGTTTCAGAAACACCTTAAGATTTTTAAAATTTTATCGGCTTTATTTGAAGATATAACTTCAAAGTCTGTGTGGCATAAGTTATGAGTTTTGCTACAAATTTCCTAGATCACCACACAAGTTTTAAGTTTTATGAGCTTAGAGTAAAGATAAAGTTTCAAAGATTGTCTGGAATGCATTTCAGATTTTGCTTAAACTTTTCTAGGATACGTCACAATTTATGGTCAAGGTACAAAATAATCTTTCTAGCGGACGAACATGAATACATCAATTAAAAATCACTGGTCAATAAAATGTGACCTATGTGCTCATGAAATGAGACATATCATTTTCAGAGTAGTTTTTGTACTGAATCTGAATCTGGCCTCCATTTCTCTGCAGCACCTTTAGGTTTTTGAGATTTTCTGGATAAAATTTTTTTTTTAAATCACAAATCAGAAGATAGAATGTTAAAAAATTTTTTAAAATAAAACTAATGTATGATTTAATGCATTTTTAATGCTAAATCCAACAACGGGCTTTTTTCTGTGATACCTTATACGGTTGCCAAGGTAATCTAGAAAAACTGAGGAAAAACACGCAAAAAAAGTGTTTTTACAAAAAACTGCATATCTAGCTAAAAAATTGTTTCACCTCCTGTTCTAGGTATTATTGTTGCCTCTTTCTATGGAGTTGACAATTTGATGGCTTACACGTACTTGAAGCGAATCATTGTACTGTATCTAGTATTTTATTGTACTACTATTTTCAATATCTAAAAATTTCACATTATTCACGAAGTTAATTTTTTTGTTCGTGGTAACAGTATTCAATTCTTTGGATTCTTGAGCAGGTTTCAATCACACAGGCGTCACACGGGCGCTGTACACGTGATACAAACGATTGGTCGGGTGAAAGTGTATATAGCGCATGCGCTACAACCCTCTACTATAGCAAATGCGCAACTCCCAACTACTATGTCACATGCAACAGCTCATGCTAGACCTCTGAAGAGTCACATGTATGCTACCTATACTCTAGGACTAGAACTCATTCCTAATAAACACTCATTTATTAGCGCTGACTGTGAGCTATCATTCGACACTCATACTGCAACAATGGCAAAATGGAGCGTGGTTGCAAAAATTATCCCAATAGCTTTTGCTACGTTTGCAGTGTTTTTGTCTCAGAAAAACAGAGACAAAATATTTCTCCTGCAATGCGAGAAGGTTACAAGATTTGTCTCAGATTAAGGCCGAAAATTGAGAAAAATATTAAATATCAAACAGTTGCTGCTTGACTTGTGCCATTTCATTAAGGTCAGTATATTGAGGGAATTCCGATTATATCTTCACTTTTTCTTCCCCTACTTCTTGGAGAGAGCCTCTAAACCATATCGATAATTGTTACTTCTGTTTGACAAATGTTAGTGGCTACTCAACGAGATGCAAGGTCTCTATAATTCACCCTAATATTTCTTCTGTGACAAAAGCTGCGTCTGACTGTATGGAGTATCTCCCGGTTAATTTCACAAAACGCAAAGCAGAAGAAATCAATTATTCTGATGAAAATCAAACTATGGAACATGAACCGACAAGAAACTTGACACAATTATTCGATAAAAAAAATTGAAGGATTTGATAAGAGATCTACATTCATCTAAAAATAAGGCTGAAAGCTTGGGCTCTAGACTCAAGGAAAAAAAATTTCTTGGAAAAGATATAAAAATCTCTCATTATCGAAATCGAGAGAAAGATTAAACTCTTTTTTCTTCTAGCCAAGATAGTCTCATCTATTGCAACGATGTAGATGGCCTGATAAAGACTATTGGTCATGACTATCAACCAGAAAATTGGCTTTCATTCGTTGATTTGAACAAATACAGTTTGCAAGCTGTTTTTTTGCACAACGAAAACAAATATCCATCAATACCCGTTGCTTATGACACCAATATGAATGAGTGTTATGATGTCATGAAATATTTACTCGACAAAATAGATTACGAGCTACATAAATGTTTTATCTGTGGTGATTTAAAAGTAATAGGAATTCTCCTTTAATGGCAATCTAGTTACATAAAACATTGTTGCTTTCTATGCAACTGGGATAGCAGAGCACGGGTCAAATATTACAATGTTGAAGTTGGGCCAGCGCGACACACGTTAGAACCTGGTAAGATGAACGTTTCTCAAAAACCACTGGTTGATTTCACAAAGATCTTTCTACTAGAATTACATATAAAGCTTGGAATCTCGAAAAATTACATTAAAGCGATCAATAGAAACTGCGAAGCAGGTCTTGTTCATTTGAAAAGGAAGATCCCTAACCTTAGTGATTCAAAAATGAAGAGGGGAGTTTTTGATGGACCAGAAATTTGACAACTGACGCTTGATGACGATTTTAGAAAAATCTTTACTGAACATCAGAGGCAAACATGGTTATCAGTAAGAGCTGTTATAGTCAATTTCTTAGGAAACAGGAAATCCAGAAACTACAAATAGTTGATTGATACGATGTTGGGAAACCTCCAGGAAATGAAGGTTAACATGTCACTGAGAATTTACATGATGCACTCTCACTTAGAATTTTCCCAGAAAATATAGGAGCAGTTAGTGATAAACATGGTAAAAGATTTTATCAAGATATCGCTACAATCGAGAAGAGGTACGAATGCAAGTAAAGTGTGAACTCTTTAGCAGACTACTGTTGAAATATCATGACTGATAACCAAATGCTTAAAATCATCGAGCTTGCAAGAGAAAAAGATCACAAGCAGTAATTTATCATCATTTTCCAACAAGAGCAAATAACTTAAAGAATAGATATTTCAAAGATGCAGTACAATGATTCGCTTTAAGTACGTGTAAGCCGTCAAATTGGCAGCTCCGTAGAAAGAGACAACTTCTCTGCCATGTATCCTTCGAACCGTGATAGCCTGAATCCTAATTTCTTCTTTAATTTTGTCGGCATTGTAAAACAAAGAGAATGACACCTAGAACAATAGGAAAAAAAATTTTTTTAGCTGGATATGCAGTTTTTTGTAAAACCTTTTTTTTTATCTTTTTTCTCAGTTTTTCTAGATTATCTCGGCAACCTTATACGATACCACAGAAACAAGCCTACCGTTGGGTTTGGCATTAGAAATGCACCGAAATAATGTATTGATTTTCATTAAAAAATTTTTTAACATTCTATCTGCTGATTTGTAATTTTTCAATAAATATTTGTTTAAGAAAAATCTCGAAAACCTGACGTGCTGCTGAGAAATAGAGGCCAGATTCGGCTTCAGCACAAAAAACTACTCTGAAAATCACATGTCTCATTCCATGAGCACATAGGACAAACATTTTTGCGGCAAGTTTCTTACATTATGCCACAAATTGAAGTCGTGGTAGTACTATAACGATTTTTTAAGTGTTATTGGCTAAAATTAAAGATAGGATTTCGGAGATTGTATGGTATGCGTTTAAGATTTTGCTACAACTTTCCTGGGTAATGTCACATTTTAAGGTCGAGGTACAAAATAAGCCTTCTAGCGGATGACTAACATATTATTTCAGGTAAGCGCTGAAGAAGTTAACTGCAATGTTTACCGAACGTTGGCAAGATTCGTAGTCTTGCACACGATTAAAACCCGAAAAAACACTTTTTACATTCTCATCAATCAGAAGGTATTGGTTTTATGTGAGGAATGACTTTTGCAGATTTTATTAAATTTTGACATTTCTGACATTTTAAGTCCCCCTGAGTCATAAAAAATAGATTTCACTTTAATGTCTGTCTATCTGTTGTCGATGTTGTCGTTGTCGTTGTTATCGTCGTTATCGTCGTCTGTGAACACGATAAATTTTTACAGACTTATCGTATTGAATTGCGCTTTGTCACACTTTTAGAGGGTGTTTTTTATTGTACACGAAAAGATTACCAGTTTATTCAAATGACTTTTTTTAATAAAATAAAAATTACTAGAGTTATAGCGTTTACAAAATTAAAAAAAAAAACTAAAATGAAAATTTTAAGCCAAAACATGCACGGTATGGAAAAAGTCGAGTAGAGTAAAATGTTTCTATTTCAAATTTCTAGTAGATTATCATAACAATTGTTTGAATTTTGTTAAAAAATAAAAAAATTGAAATTTTTGATCCCACAAAAAATAATAAAATAAAAAAAATTCTACTTTGCGGTGATACTATGCAAGATAAAAAAAAGAAAATAAAATTCATGCGTCAAAAAAAAACTATAGATTTTTTATAAATGATTTTTCAATAGGAAGCGGTGTTTTTGTTTTATTTGTAAATAACAACATAAAAAAAGGAAAAAAATTGGACAAACTACACAAGCTACGAAAAAAAAATAATGAGACAAAAGCTGTATGTGCAAAAAGGAGCTACAAATGTGTTATAAATTATTTTTTAACAAAGCGCGTTGTTTAAGTTTCATTCATAAAAAAATTAAAATTAAAAAATTAAATTCTTGGACAAATAGGACAACCTATAAAAAAATCAATGGACAAAAGTTACTTATCCAAAAAAGAGCTACAGATTTGTCATCGATAATTTTTTAATATGAAGCGTAGTTTTTGTTTTAATCGTAAAAAATAATATCAAAAATAATCAAATTAAATTTTCGGAAAAACGAAACAAAAGACGAATAAAAATAAAAAGACAAAAGTTGTACAACCGTAAAAGATCTACAAATTTGTTATCAACTCTTATTATAAAAATATATTGAAAAAGAAAAAATTAACTTGTTGCAAGAAGAACACAAGCGACAATAACATTTTATCAAACAAAATTTTTTGCCTAATGTAAATCAACAATTTTGCTTAAAATCACCTTACGCTAAGATGGATATCTTTTGAAATTATAAAAATTGTGAGCAATCTAGCAAAAAAGGAGTTAATTTCAGAATAATGCTGAAAATAAAGAAGACATATCAGAGGAAAGAGGTGGGTCCAGCAGAAAACAATCACGAATTTTAAGAAAACAAAACAAGGTTTATTTGACCTGGCATAAAAAACCTCCACTCTGTGAGTGGAGGAAAAAGCCCTATACAGTTCTAATTAAAACTATGTCTCACCAACATAAGCTCACACCAACCAGTATGATCGATACGCAATGGGGTAAGCGTAGAAGTTAATCCGGCCAGGAAGGGCTACGGAGAAAGACATCCGCTTTATGTGGAGATCAGCTCTTTTAAGGAATCAGCTCTATTGAGATCAGCTCTATTCTGCTGTGCAAATGAAATAAAGCTGCGGATATAAAACTGCAGACACGCTTTAGTTTATTTCCGCGTCAGTTTTAAGATCAGCTCCATCAAGAGGTCTGCTCTTACTCTAGTACCGCAATAAAAAAGTCACAGCCACCCGCAAAATAATAAAAAACCGGCATTTTGTAAAAACTTACTGATAATCCACACAACACGTCCACTCACGCTAAGCCTTAACGCCTGGCTGATCAGAGTTTCACCAATCAACAATTAACTCTGACCATGCCATAATTTCTTTCGTCGACCGCGTATATTTACAAACACAAATTTCATAAGCGCACCACCTGAAACAATAAGATATACGCTGACAATCCATTTCATACTTTTACAAAATAAAATCTGAGGTAACATAAATTTATATTGCAAACATTATCGCGATCAAAGAAAAACAAAACAATAAAAATACGTACATATGTTTTAATACCAATTCATATTATGAATTTCAATAATATAGATTATATTCATATAAGGTCTTCATCGCGTTTAGATCGCGCTCGAACTTGCGACACGTGGAGTTTGTCCAAAAAATTGTGACGAATCTGTGCAGATTATTTTCAGAAAGATACCTCAGGCTTTTGAGCAGGTTCTCAGAAATGTTTTCAGCGAGCTATAGTTGAATAGAAAAATAAAATATCAGCTAATCATGTATTTAATCAGAGTTGGTGAAATTGACCTAAAGAGAAATGTTTCATTGGGACAACCGAACATTTTATTGCTGTAGAAATAACAAAATATTTTTTATCTTTTAAGAAAATTTATCTTGAATCAACCAAATCTAATTTTCAAATTTCAAACATGAGAATTAATAGAGAATCTTAGGATAATAGTAGGACTCAAACTGTAGGATTTCATAAAATTTTTACTACTTTCTTCACAGAAAGGTAGTTTTCGTTACCCGCCGTTTTCCAGCTGTCTTTGTGCGCTTGCGATTGCGTTGTCTCTCTCTACATCTCGGGGATTCATGAATTCTCCAACCATGCGTCCGCGCAGTAGTGCATCCAATCGAATTTCTTCGTCTTTAATAACCTTTTCTAATAAGGCTACAGGAAAAAAAAATAATGATAACATAAAGTATACTCAAAAAGTTATTAATATAATAGATGAATAGATAAACAGACGTGCAGATACACATTTAATACTGAATTAAAATAATTAAGTTTTTTGATATACCTATGAACTTCCAAATTTGCGGATGTAAGTGGCCAAGTTTTACTCCCAATCTGTGATTGAGCGATTCAGAGAGATTGTTTGTCCGGTGTGGACAATCGCCGACACATAGCTCTTCAGTTCTTTTACCCCAAAAGTTTTCGAGGTAATTGACAAATTTCCGGATTTTGTTTCGTAATTTTTTGGGATAACATGCAATTTGACCCCTTAAAATTACAATTCCTTCAAGAAATCGACTCGCTGGTGCTAGAGGAAGACCTGATGCTAAATGAAGAACACTTTCGTTTGCTCCACTTAGTCCGCAGTTATTCCAATACTTCCGAAAAGCCTTGAATATTAAAGTAATTAATAAAATGTTTGATTTTAACTATCTAAAACTTCTATTTCAAATTACATTTGTCATGGATTTTTTCTCATAACTGATTAAAACATTATACCTTTTTTGCATGGAACCAGCAACCATGTAAATTGCAGTCCGGAAATGTTTTTTTCATGGATTTCTTCACAGCTGGTTCAAAATCAGCCATTGCATCCCGCAAATTGATTTTGAGGTTCGGACAAAGCTCTTGGAGCTTATAAAGTACAGCCTCATACAATTTGCTTGTACGACAGTCCATTAGTATGAACACTGTTCCGACGGCCTGGTAACAGTGAACGAAAAATTACTACTTTTCCCATTTAATTTGACCGAAATTATATACAAATACGTAAGAAATGAGAACGAAGTCCGTTTTGGGTTAAAAAAAGGGCTTAACACCTTTCCTTTTGCAGATTTCAACATTTAAAATAATCAAAAATATCTCTTTTTTAATTGTAATTTCCTTATTAAGATACAACCCTTTCCAAGAAATTGAAATATTTTTATAAATAGATAGTGCATTGGAAGACCTAAAGTGACCTTGCGACGAATATTCATCGGTTGCGATTTTCATTTCTTTTGAATCGAACCGGAGAGCCTATGATAAAGCCACCGGGCGTGTCCTCAGGTTGTGGATAGAGAGTCTCTATACCAAAGAATGGATATGGTTACAATAATTAATAACCAGTTACGAAAAATTGTACAGTTATAATCACGAAATAATTAAACCGCAAGCAAAAAAATAACAACCGTCCCAAAAGCTGAATGGCACCTAGGTAAGGTGTTTAACGGTGACTCTGAAATATTCTGTCCCCTCGCAGAATATGCAGCCTTATTTTTGCATGTAAGGCCCTACGAGATAGGGCGAACTTTTTTTCTTAGCTGCCCGCAGGAAGAAAAATAATAACACCAAGCACAGTTGCAGTAGGTGCGGCTCAAAATAATAGGATGCAAAAGATACCTGACAATAAGTCGGGCAACAATGCTACGATACGATACGATATCGTATCGTATGGCCTATCAGTATGCACCCGAAACAAGATGGTTACATGGCGCGACTACATGGCCTATGGTGCAAAAAACACCCAGAGCGATGTTTTGGGACGGTTAGACGAGCTTCGTGGAGATTTTTTGAAGAATCCGATCTCTGGGCTATCAATTGTAATATGTATAATGCATACAACATTTTTGGCGAATGCAAACCTTAAGACATAATCAAGGCTAATTATAGGATCAAAAGACAAATGCATCTACTTAACACCCAGATAGGCTGTTTAAGATAGTGCACGTCCCGCATTTAGTGTGTGATTGACTATATGACATCTGCCAGGGATTTCACTGCTATGTTCTGACAAATTGCGGGTTCGTCACCACACACTTAAGAAGTTAAAGCTGCTTTGACCATCAGGCAGCATATTTTTGACAGAATACGGGTTCCATCTGACGGTAGAAGAGGTGTAATGCAAAGGTAGAGGTAGGTCAGGGAAAGTGATCAGTCTTTCTCAGACCCATCTTGACTGTTTTAAGATCCTTCTGTTTCTGTTGACCACCTGCTCAAACCAGAGTACCTAGAAGATGGAAAAAGTATTAAGAGGCATAAAGTACACTACAAGTCCAAATTATATCAAAACCTTCTGGTTTAAGAAGTTTTTCTTCAATCTATTAGCATCTGGCACTCATTTCCACCTAATATCTAAACTCAAAAGAGGATATCCCGGAGTGGTTAGAGGAAGGACACACAGTGCTTCTGTCGAAGATGAGCAACTTGTCTACCGCAAAGAATTACAGGCTAATAACTTGTCTAAACACGCTGTATAAAATCTTTGCAGATATCTAAAATCACTGAATTGTTCAAACAAGAACAACAACAACGAAAAACGTGGCTTAAAAAAAGACGTACTTATCAATGGCCTGGATAGGCTAACAGAAAGTATTCAATTCTACCTTCCATAGACTCATCATCTCTCTGCTGGAAAGCTTAAAGGTTAATCCACACATTGTTAGGTACATAGAAAGATTGATGCCACTTCAGAAAACCATATTTACTATCTCATTCGGAAAACATAGTGTAACAAATAAAAACGTCACCTTTCACTGAGTTGTCTTTGAGGGTGACACACGTGTATTTTACATAGGCGACCGCAAGATCTATGCTAAAAATAAAAAGTAACTAAATCTCGCTCTAAGCATTGTCAAAGAGTACACTTAAGAAATTGAAATAGTTTGGATTCTTAAAATGTGCTGAGGTTGATTCTAAGCAAGAAAAACATAGTGGCATCCCCGAAGAACCTGACATCGTCTATAGAAGCATTATAGGATATCTTAGCTCTGGAGAGACCTATATATGCCTGGGCGTGCGACAAAACTGCATCCAGGACGCAACATCGATTAACCCTTAAGCGCTAGAACCTCAAAATTTTACGTTGCACTTAGGACGGGCTTAGAAGAATTAATTGCTTATAGCAAATATTTTGCAAAACATGAAAAAACTATTTGGAAAAAATAATCCAAAGAAAAAAACGCTTGGGTCCCTGAAACCCGTTCTAGCACTTAAGGGTTAAGAATGATCTCCATTATAAATACAAACGTCTTATCGGACAGCTATGGTCCTTTGATCTATCGACGAGAAACAAAAAATCTGCAAAGGACATGCTTTCTTTCCCTGTAGTACTCTATTTATTTGTAGTGGTTTCATGGACTCAGATCCCTCGATAAGTACACCACATATAGGCGCAAATGGACAAGACCCTCTTGGTTAAATGTTTAGTAAACAGGAAGAAGTGGGCAAAAGCACGTTCCTGTACAGAGCAACGAAGGAGGCTGCATGAACAGTTGGTCTTTACTTCAATATCAGGGGTAAGCAAAACGCTTTAAACATTATTCATCTCATAAAATTCATGCCTCTGTGAACAGAGATAATGCTGGCATCATAGCAGTCTAGTAAGTCATTCTTCAGTTTATTCGTCCACATAACGTGAGGATTTTGATAGCTCTTCGTCGTGTTTACATGTAAATTATTTTCAGCACCCCGAACTCTTAGATTATAGACATTTTTTGCCGACCTATTGCCGGGTGCTCTGCACAATCAATAGCTTTCGACACGGTTGTTACTCCTCCACTTAGGGTTTCTTCCGTGGAAGCCATCCCCGATCAATTTTCCGCTACTGATTATTATTATTGTAATTTTATTAAGCAGAAATCCTTGATACAGGGACCATAGGCTCTTTGGTTAAATTTTAAAGGAATCGAAACCGAAACTAAAATAACCGAATATAAATAAGAATAATAATAACACTAACATAAAATAGAAAATAAAAATTAACATGTGTAGAAATCGGTATATATTTTCCCGATTATCTATTGGGCCCTGGTTGGTGAAGCATGTTCAGGGCCCGATAGGGTCAATTCTACGGCCCAGATATGAACCTGATCAGGGTATGTATTGAACCGCTATTTAGTCTCACATTGGCGAAATTACCTCATACCCAGGCGTATATGTACTTAGGAATTTGTTGTGTTTTTGTGATGAAGTGCCAAAATCTCTTATGTTCTAATTGGTGTTATTAATGTGCAATAATCAATTAATCATTATTGATAACAATACCGAAAGCTGTAACTAAAACACGTTTCCGGAAGAACCGTATTTTAATCAACATACAATACGTACGCGCTGCAAACGAGAGTAAGTAAATCATATTCGCCCTCTATGGTGCACTAAAGCCTAACGTCAGAATTGAATTTGATGTTAAAAACTTATCACACATTAGATAGTTATTTATTATTTTAAATTCCAATCCAAGTAACTAATTATATTGGAAATGATGGATTTCTAGTGTAAGAAAGGATGTTCGAAGATGTCTGATTCAAATTCTAACCTCGAAATTCAGTCTCTTGATATTACTTAAAAATATTGCCACACTTGTAATAAAAAAAAGGATACTGCTAGTGTGATGAAAAACATATGATTCTAATATTGTTCTAATATTTCTTAAAATATGGAGCAGGCTGGATCTCTCGAGATTAAGAGGGTAAAAATCAGGACACAAACGTGAGTATTTCTTCCTACAGAATCATTTTTATTTTATTTTTTCTATTAAATTTATTTTTGCAAACATTTTAGTAAAATCAGCTTTAATAATTTAATATATTTCAGAAAATCCACCTTCAAATGAATATTATGATAGTGAAACAGACGAAGGTAACGATAATTTTCATACGAATCAGGGCCAGATCCTGTAACGAACGGACGGCCATATTGAGTGGCCATATCTGGCCCCGGGCGAGCCGTTTTTTATTGGCCATCGGGCCCAGACCTAGTATCCATATCAGGGCCCGATTTGGCCAGACCTCGGCAAAATCAGGGCCAAGGCAACATTTTTACACGAAAAATACTAAAATTTAAAAAAATAACTAATATATATACATATCAATATATATCATCAATATCATAATAAAATTATTTTAACTTATTTTACCTTATCCATTACTCGAATTACTACTGTGTACAATTGGCAGATCTTCGGGACCCTTGGTATCACCTGTGTTTTGGCACAATTATAAATAAAAGTATAACAAGATTCGCATATGGAAAAAAATGTATATATGTTTCGGCTAAAGACTAGAATTTGGCATTGTCGACAACGCCCGGTCAATGTTGACAATGTCAACAAACGTCGGTCCATGTTGTACAATTCTTATACAAGTAGACATTGGCCAGGCATTTTCAACAATGCCCGAGCGGGTGCGGTTGATGTTGCATCAGAAGTTTGAAATGAAATCTTCTACCTGAAGTGCAACTTTCTGAAGAGCCTGGAATACTCTTAAGCCTTAATGCTTAATATGTTTGGCAATTATTTTAAAACATCATTTTTTCGATTCTAAATCGTTAAGAATTATTATTTTTTGAAATAAGTAATATAGTTAATGTGTTTTATGAATAATTTTTTTTGCTCAACATTTTTTGCAATTATTTAAACAATTTTTCTTGTATAAACAATTTTTTTCTGGTTATTTAAAAATTGTATTGAATAAATAATTGCATTACAGTCTTCCACATTAAATATTACTCTTGACATACATTAGCTGCATTTTTAATTCCCTGGTATAGTACCTTTCCAATATTAACTAGTAAAAAATATTGTTTAAACTAACTAAGTTTTTTTAAATAATTGAAAAAATGTCTTTCGCGCGATTTTTGACTCTTAAAATTTAATACCTCCGTTATTAACTTCGTAGAAAATAGTAATTTTCAAGATTTACAGGATGAAAAAATTGTTGAAACAAATTAAAGTTGTTGAAATAGTTACTAAATATCGTTAAAAAACATATTACTTTTGACATTTGTTAAATCTGTAATTATTTTAGAAAATAGTACATTTTGCATTTTTTGGAGCAATTTCCGGGCACAAATCAAGGGGTCAATGCCAGGGTGTTAAAATGAAAAGTTATTGAGTATAAAATATTCCACAAACATTCCTTGTTTCCTATTAAAAACCGCCTATTAATTCCTAAAGCCCGGTAATACGGAATTATGTTAATTCATTTGAACAAAAAATGAAACTTTTATTTTTGAAAAACGAAAAATTGAATTGCCGGATCCTTCATTGCTGAGAATTTGGGGCTTTTTGGGCTTTTTTGGAAGGTGCTAGTTTAAATTAACCTAGCAGCTCTACTCCATAAAATCACAAAATAATAAAGATTAAATTTCACCAGTTTTTAAGACTTTTTTGGGGTCTTCAAATGCGCAAAAAATATTTACCCAAAACAATTCTCTAGTTACAGAATTGACTCCCTTTACAAAATTGGAATTGTTTACAAATTCAATCCCAGCGTATTTTTGGGCTTTTTGGGCTCTAAAAAAATACCCAATGAGATTTTTTCACTCCAACCCTAAACGTTAAAAGCCAACCCTTTTATACCACGCAGATATGAATCTATAAGGAAAGAATGATTTTCAGAATTGTAAAGTGGGGAGTCCAGAAATTCGACTTATAAATAGAGGGTATGCCCCCACCCTTCTCATTTTGTGAGGTTGCCGGAAAAATGTCCCTGCAAATTTGAACCAAATCAGTTCATATTAAGATGTGCCGCAAGGGCCCTGAAAATTCCGTAAGATTAACATGGGGAAATTTCGGTTTCCGGAAAAATGAAACTCAGGTTTTCAGACTTAAAATAAGCTCACGGGAGATATTAAGATTTGTTGGGGAGTCTCCAAGTAATGATTTTCACTAAATTACTTTGAATTTTGTTGACCCAAAAAAATACTAAAATTCGGAACTATAAAGAATCCTAAAATTCAATTATGTAGGTGCTGTCTTAAAGGATCTTACATTGAGACAACTCTACTGTAACATACGAAATCTGATAATATTAAATAACTGTAATTTGCTAGAAATGTTTTTAAATTTTTCAGAAAGATCTATGTATAAATGATATAAAAATAAGAAATTCCTTAATATGTTTTAAAGAATATTTCACAGCAGATTTTTCAAGTTTGTTAAAAAAAATGTACCTGAAAAAGCCTGAATTCTTATAAGAATTATAAGAGAGTGTATTAATAGTTTATAATCGAGTTTGATGAAAAAAATTTAAAATGGTATATAAAATTTAATTATTTTCAATCATTATTATGAAGTCAAGAAGTTTTTGTTTATAAAGTTGCAAAAAGCAATACTCTATTCACGGACATTGGCCGATGTCGGTCGTTGGCCATAACATGTATAATTTTTAATCCTATTTTCTATATATGTAATATTTTACGTTATAAGTAAATACTTAGTTAAATCAATTAGAAAAAATTAATAATTTACAAATAAAATTTACTTTAAATGTTCCATCTAAATAAACTTCTTTTTCGGTATTTAATTGGTCCAATAATTTTTTACTAGAAAAAATAACAGCTGTGGCTCCATCGACTTCAACAATTGCTTGAAAAATGTTTACAAATACCAAACTCGTGAATAGCTGTTTAGCTAATTGAAATAAGGTTTCTGGCTGTCCAAGTCCTTTTTCCTTTCGCACTCTGAGCATTGCTTGCTTCACAGCCTTGTACGGAATTGTTGTAGGCTTTCCTTTTTCTGCAAATCTGTATTATATGAAGAGGAGGAATTTTTATTGCTGCACATGTCGTCCACATTTATTAATTTTTTACATTTAAGGACATGTAACGAGTAGGTCGCGTGACCAAGCTAGTCTTTAAATTTGTTTTATCAGCTTATGTCTAAGGGAAATAAGATATCGTTTGGAAAGTTTGGGAAATAAAAAAGGAGGAAATAAACTACACGGCTCTGCTTTGTTTTGGTGCAATTTTTGAAAAATATATTTTCCTTCAAAAATAAAACTGGAAGCTATATCAGAATTTTTTTTCATCAACTTATGTCCACACAGAATGAGGTATCGTGTTCAAAATTGGGCATACTAAATGAAAGACACGCAGAAATTCGGCTCTGGTCCTAAATATTTCAGATTGTAAAAACCGTTCTGCTTTGTTTCGGTGAGAATTTAAAAAAAAAATTTATTTGCGAACAGAAAATTTACCAACAGCAAAATTCTTCTTTATAGACAGAGGTCAATTTTTTTTATTTTCAATCTTAAACTTTTTTTATTCACCAACTCTATCTACTGAGGGTTAAAAAAGTATTGGTCTCAGGAGTGGCTTGATTACGCAATCTACTTATTACACGGCCTTGAGGAAAACTATATTTAATATTCTTTTATAATACAATTTGACTTACTCCCTAACCACACTATCATAGATCTCTCTCAATTCTAACGTCACATGTGTGCACCTTTCTATCATTTCAGATCGTGCTTTCTCATTATTCTCCAGATTTTCTACTTTTTTACAAGTATGAGGTTTACGCTCTTCGTATTTATTGTCTTCCGATAAATCCAATGCTCCCCAACATTTTTCAACGCCAGTTCTTTTGGAACATCTATTTATGAAATAAGTATAAAAAAACATAATGAAGAACAAGTATCAAAGAATTTTAATATTGAAAAATTTTTTTAAAAAGCAGAAAATGAACCTTAGTATATTAGCATTCCTTGAATCAGGATGATATGAATAGCCATCGATAATCCTCATTTTTGAGTATTTTCTAATACAGGAAACAAAATGTTTGGATATCTGTTACAAAAACAACATAAGGATAAATATAACTAATAATCGTAGTTCATATCCAACTTTATGAGGTATTTTCACTTCATTGTCAGCAAACTTTAGAGGGGAAAGCAGCGGCACCAAATGAATAAGACAAAAATTTAATTTTGTAATATCTTCGTAATAAATATGAAATATGTTGGTCCATTTGGTCATGTTCAATACAATGAAACAGATGTTTGCGTAACTTTAACGAAATAAATTTTTTAGTTTCATTGTTAAATTAAGTGTGGTAGGCAGGGTAATTATACTTTAATTCTGCCAAAATTAAACATTTAGCTAGTAAATTGAAGGGTTGCAGTACAAAACTACATAACTAACAAAATAAGAACTAAATAACTAACAAAATAAATATAATTTATCAGAGGATCAAAAGAAAACATTCTCTAAAATCGAAATTACTATTTGAAGTGTTGCTGATTCAAGCCTAAAAAATGTTTTAGCATTAGTTAAGATAAAAAAGTGGATCTTTAGTTGAAATAAAAAATTAAAACTCACTCCCAAGATATTAAGTTTCTGAATGAGGGTAAAAATATTTTGGAATGAAAAAGTCAATAAATTCCGAGTCAATTGTAAATGAAGTTTAATGTTAAAATTTAACAGGTTTTGAAAATCGGTTTTAGGTAACGATTGAAAATCAAATTTTCATTTTTTCACAAACAAAAAAATGCTCCTGAGATATAGGCAAGCTGAATAAAAATTACAAATGTTTGTTACAAAAAACTGATTCTGTTTCGAAAAAATGAGAAATTATTGTGATGGTATCGCACTTAGATAGAGGATTATTTGGTGAAAGGACTATGAACAGAATTTTTTTCAATACACGATAATAATTTCAAAAAATTTTGTAAAGAGTAAAAAATATTACAATGCTAAAATATGAAGAGGAAAAATAACTAATATATTTAATATAATAAATAACAAATTAAAATATAATATATAATAAATTTTAAATTTAAATACCACGCTGAAATTTTTACTAAAATTGAAATTATTTTTTTATTACTGTATTTAAAAATGAGAATTTAAGCAAATCCTCGTATTACAAAGTGTAATTCATTTTCTAGGAGTGTCTTATGCAATAAACCTATTTTCGAAAAAATGTTAATCATCATGAATAAAAATATAATTTATTCAATCCATCCCAAATGAGGCAGTTTCTCCACTGAAAGTCGCAGAATCTCTCGGGAAGAAAATACATTATTTTTTAGTGGAAATTAGTCAATATGTATTTTTCTCATTTGCGAAAAACAAATTTTGTAGAAAGTTTTACGTATTTAGATTTTGTGCTTTGTTTGAGAAAAAAAATTTTCTTCAACCATTTTAACCTATATTTTTAACTATTTTTGTTGAATTTCTACTTTAATAAGAAAGGCATGTTCTAAGTTTAATGCGGGCTAAATGACTTTTGTATGTAGGAGAATTTTCGTCTTCACGAAATCGAATTTCCTCATTTTTCATGCCAACAAAAACAGTAATGGAAAAATATTAGGATGAAAGTTTGCACGTCTAAACAAGCCCTATGAAAAATAACTCTCTTTCACCCGGCCTCAAAAATGTTTTAGCCCGCATTAAGTTAATAATCAATAAGTGATTAACAATAAAACATTAACCAATAAGAAGTACGCGTTAGATGGACGACAGTTCATGTGCCATTGACGAGAGTGTATGCGCAAAAAAATGAGGCTTTGTAATTTCAAATTTGCAGGAGGTTGTGAATGTCAATAGTGCAACTTCACACGGCAACTG
>JAUELO010000150.1:2481039-2492573 GCA_032357855.1 Amphibolips quercusostensackenii
AATTTACTGTTAGTAAATAAATGAATAAATGAATTTGTAGATTATCAACGTATATATATATATATATATATATATACTAATAACAAGCCCCCTTCTATGCACAGGGTTTATTATACCCTAAAAATCATCAAATTTTCATTAACGATAACTTAAATGATAGGTTTTGGCACGTGCATGTGTATACAAAAAAAAAAATTTGCCCTGCCACTCCAATATTTATTTTCTTATCGAAGATTAAAAAATATTTGTAACAAGGAAACTTTGTTTTCAGATGACTATGTTGGAAGCTTTTTTATTCGTCTGATTATTTTTGATGTTGTTCAAATTCAAGGTTGACGCATGTAAGAGTGCAGAAAAAAATTTAATTTGTAATGTGATACAAACATTTTTTTATTGTTGCTAATTAAAGAATGTGAGAAAATTTTTTAAAATTATTTAGAACCCTATGCTGGAATCTTTTCTCCTGTAAAGATTGTCCTCGAAGATGCCTTAAATTGAAGGTCGTAGCATATAGATGTTCACACGAAAATGCAATTTCCTGCGTCATTCTGATATTTTGTTGTCATATGAGATTAAGAAAGGAATAAAAATAAGGTAATATAATTTTTTAGATGAGTATGCTGAGAGCTTTTTTATTTGCCTGATTTCTAACAGGGATGGTTAAAATTGAAAGTCTTGGCATGTAAATGTTTTAAATCTATTCTTTAGGTCGATTCATATCGAAGGTGATACAGATTAAAGCTTAGGTTATTTTTATGTAGATCTACAAATTATATTTGCTTTCTAAAATATCTTCATCTTATCATCAGTTGTTAAAAAATTATCAAAAATAGGTCAATTTCTTTTTTAGGCCACTCTACTGGAAGCTTTACTTTCAGTCCGCTATTTTTTTTTTAAATGGTTTCAATTTAACTCTTTTGAATGTAGATGTGCATTATAAAATAAAATTTTAAAAGAAGTTACATTTTGTTTATCACAGGCTTAAAAATAAAAAAAATTGATATTTAATTTTTCAAATCAGTACATTCTAAAAGCTTTTCTGTTAGTCCGACTGTTTTAGTGATCGCTAAAATTGAAGGTCTTTACATTTAGATGTGGATTAAAAATTAAAATTGTCCATTTCACACTGAAATTTTTTTGAAACTATTATGCAGAAAAGGCCTTTTCAGTCTTATTTGACGGCTTCGAATAGATTGCAGTTGTCCATTTTTTCTCGAATACTTTTCTAAAAGTTCTGAATTTTAAATACTTTGATAGTAAAAAAATAAATATATAGATAGACATAGGATATAGCCTTATAAATGCGCAAGACAAAAGAAAATTTTTGTTGCCTTTCAATACCATCTGAGGATGTATGAGCATTTTCATATGGTCACATTTTTTCGTGCAACTGGAAGCTAGTTATTATTATTTGCTAATATATGTCAAAAAAAGTGGTAATAAATTTTGGTTTTAGGTCGGATTACTAGTGCCATACAAGTCTTTTGGGGTTCGTGAATACACCAAAGCAGTCACGAAAGCAACTAATATGCTTCAGAAGAGCACCAGAGGTCCAAAACTCGAACTGTTTCAACGATATGGCATCCATGTAAAGGTCACCATGCAGGGGTTAACTCCAAGTCCCACGAGTGAGTTTGCATCTCATTTCTATTATAACTTCTCAAATCAGAATCCATTTGTGCAGGCTGGAGACATTAAATTTCAAAACGGAAACCTCCTTTTGAATAAGAGGTTTTAACATTTTCCGCTTAAGGCCTCTTCTAGAAAAGTGAGAGACAATTATTCTCTCTGTGTGGGTTTCGTCCTAATACATTCTAAATAATTCTTTGTCATATACATGAAAATTTTATAGTCGACCTGATTAGGATATTTAACTACACTCCATATTCTAGTAAGGTATATTGCCTTATTATAAAATATGTCGGATAATCTTAAGAAGTTTTAACATTATTAAAATAGCAGCGATTTTTTGAAAACATTAAAAGACAATTTAAAAAAAAAAACTGACCTTTTTATTTTTTGTATTTTTTTGCAATTTATAATTTTATTGTAGCTTAAAACAAGCTACATCTGTGCGCTGTAAAAATTTAGTAAAAGTTAGTTATAAAGAAATAAGCACAGTTCCCAATTTCGAACACAAAACGTTTAGCTGGTTCATTTTACAACTGCTCGAAGAAGACGTTTGTACGAAAAAATGCAGAAAAATTTAGAAGTGTCGTAATATTTGACTTTGCTTTCCAATTTCTACTTCACCCAGATAACCTTTTCGTCTGCAAATTTCCGTCAATCGCTTGATCAAAGTTTCTGTCAATGTACGGCTGCAATTTGAAGACAACTTTACCAAAATCATTTCTTTGCTCAATATAACGCCAACTAGCGGACAACTTGAAAAGAAATTTTGTTGGTCTTACTTCTTTCCGACTTCTTTCAGGAAACTATTTTTAGATAAACTCTTACCCACAATTTGCATATTCATTCTACAAGCAATGTAAAGTCAATTAACAGACGAACTTTCATGTAAGTTGTCGTCATCAAGTTTGCTAACCAATAATTATAGTTAAGTTAACCGCTGATTGATGTAGAATTCTGACGCCAACTTACTGACAATTTATTATTGAGAAACAGTTCGTGTCAAGTTGCCTTCACTTCACGGCCGTAGATCCACGCTAATTTTCTGAATAAAAAGTTGTCAACTTGCAGCCAATATCTGTACAGTCAAAGGTTGCTAGCAACCTAGCGGCACACTGAACGAAACTTTTTCTGGGCAACCATGTTGCACAGAAACTGCGGCTATCTGGGCATATACGTTTCAAGTACCTACAGGTGCTAAAACAGTTTCTGGAGCGTAGTGCCATGAAAAATAAGTTTCGTCACCGCCTAAAACTCTTCTACCATCTACTGATGCAGGTAAGAGGTTTTCTTTTTGCGAATAAGAATGAATGTCTGAAGCACTTTCGAACATATGTGGTGACACTGCTGCACTAGCAGACGGAACTACTCTAGGTTTTTTTATAATACCGGAAGCCGTTTTAAAAAATCATCATACTACACTTTACTTGGACAATTATTCTTGAAGAAATTCTCTTTGGACAATCACCTAAACATATTTCAACACTCAATCACAATTTCTCTATTCTTACGAAAAAGCATTCTGATGGCAGTCTAAGACTCAGTTTGAAAGTATATCTTCCTCGTCTTCAATAAGTACTGTAGGAGTTTATGTACATTGTCCCGTTTTCGGCATTTTCTGCAATGAAGACAAATACAATAAGCTTTCTGCTTTCAAAAATAACAATTAGATGAACAATCATCATTCTATATGAAGTGATTGATGGCAATCTATAAATCATATTAACGTATTGATGTAAAAGTATAATAAGGAGGTTAAAACTCACCCAGATTTTTATCTCAGGCCAAGCAAAATTCATAAGGCTTCCTTCAGTTCGTGGTACAAAATAAATATATTTTATTCATCTACCTACCTAATAATTTTAAGTAGAGCTTCAGTTATTTACCCAATAATATGATTTTTGGCTGAACTTCGGTGTTTCATTTTCTTTTTTCTAAGCAACAAATGAACGTAATCTACTTTTTTCGATTGACAAAAATAGAATCTTTTGCAGGAACGTACAATTTAGTTCATGGTAGGAGGATGCCGAAGAATTCCAGACAATGCTTGAGATTTTCTATTTTTAGGTAGTTTTTGCTATACTACTGAAAATATGATAACTGTTTTGGTGACTTTATGGGAATTTTGAATTTTTGAATAATCGGAGTACCCCACAATTAAATACAATTGCCCACTAGCCGGCTCGATAGAGGGTCAAGGTAAGGGTTACGCAGAGAGTGAGAGAGAGAATGTAGTCCCATTCATATCATATTAAAAAAATAACACTCAAATTCAATCAAAAGAGTAATTAGCTACAAAATCAGGCGGCATTCATCACATTTGAGTGGGCTTACGCCCTACTCTGATAATGTACTGAAGAAATTTACTTCGACATTTATACAAATTCTAAAACAAGGTTATCTAATCGACGTTACGATTGAAACGTTTTATTTTGGGACTTATTTTAATCAACAATTATTTCACTTGAGCAGGGGTCTATGTTGTCCTATAGATGACTCTACTTTATCTTACAAGTGACTCGATAAATAAACTCTAACACCAGTGGCACAAATGACCACTCCAAAATTATCAATTCTAAACTTGTTTTCTTTACCTGTATTTACGCACAAGCAAGGGCCCATATTGCCGCATGAGATTAAATTAAAGTTTTAAAAATTACAGTGACTCGACCATTTAATTACAGCTTGACCTTGACAGAGGTCAGCGATGAAACAATTTAAACAAAGTGGGAGTACAAATTCGACCCACTACGTGAACAGGAAATTAGGAATTATTACTAATTTGACAAAAGGAAAAGTCTAATGCGCCTACCTGGCAGTTGCCTCTAGTATTTTGTTTCTTTAGTTCACGGTTTCATTATACCTGTGGTTTAAGACCTTTTAAGGTACATTTATTTCCTTGCTCTTTAACAAGCGAATAACGAGTAAATACAAAGTCCCGTCGTCGTCCCTTCTCTCATGCGTGAGTACCGGGAAACCACGTACGAAAGAATACGAGAACTAAAGAGTGGAAGAAAGGACCGGTGGAAGAAGACAACTGCTAGTTTGTTGCCCTACCGCGTAGTAGCGCACAGTCGATGGCGGTCTCTCAGCGCAAGCTCCTGTGGTCTGGTACCCTCTGATGCCGCCATGTTTTTCCTAGCCCTCTTGTACGCAGCTATAATCTTATCCACTGCGCATGTGCTAGAAAACCTTCTCTTCTTGGTCACTGGCACTGCTGCACGTCTACCCTGATAATTTGCTTCTATGGAGATTGACAGCCGTTGTTGTTATAAGTGGTTGATCCACCCCTAACCCCTAGAGTCGAAAAGAAATCAAAATGAAACAACAAAAGAAATAGAAGATTAGAAAACTGACAAGAACTCTTTCTGTCTCAATTTGGACTCCCGTTGTCTGGCGGATTATTCTACTAGTCAGGTATCCCAACCATCTATTTTTGACAGGTGATTGTGTTTCCACCTTTTTTTATCTTTGGCAGTAAAATTTATTATAATAAAATTAATATTCAATCAAATATTTTAAATAGGAATAATGAGTTCTTATACAGCTGAAGTTTTTGATCTGTTACTTTAAACACATTTCCCCAGTGATTTTACAAGCTAGATTTAGTAATTTTTAGTGTTTTTGTGCGGGGTTACGAACTACGACGTCACAATTCATATATCATATTATATTATGTCGATATTCAGTTCTTATTTTTATATTTTTAATAATAATGAAATTCTAGTGCGACCATTTTCTAAATGTTTACTAAAAAATGGCTTACTATATATTTATAATTTCCTATAAAAATAAGCAGTTCTAAAATGTATAGGATTAAAAAGTAGATAATGTTCATTTTGTTTTTCCTCCTTCCTTTTAGTAAAAATTTTTTCTCAAGGTTTTTACATCTGCAATAGAAGTTGTGCGATTTAAAATTTTTTTTGTTTAAAATATTGTCTGATTTTAGGATCATTTTACAAATCAACCTATACACGGATCGTTATTTCTCAACAAATATTTTGTCTTTGAGATATTTTGAGGTTGGAATTTTCACTGTTTCCCAAAACAATGTCACTGAATCAAATTTTAAAAAATGGGTTACTCAAGTGAATTTGACAGATATTTACTGATGAATAGTGAAATCTCACTGATTCACACGTAGAGCATAAAAACCAAGGTGCTGAATAAATTTGACTTTTTTTAGTGTTCTCTGTTTAGACTAAAAATGAATCTCATGTTTTTTCAAGTTTATAACCTTAGTTAAAAAATCGATATAATATTAGTAAATATTTTACGATTTTTTTTTTAGTCTGTATGAATCAAAGAAATCACAACGATGTCGACAGTATTTAAACGTTCCGTCGATTTATTTATCAAATACAAATATCTCATAAGGACAAGCTCAAAGCATATGCAAGTCATTGAATAAGATCTATAGTATATATTGTACACTGCGCAATTGAGCATTAAAAAAGTCATTAGCTAAAATCTTAAAAGAATTTTTTATTTTAATAGAAATTACTTTTACCTCAGAAAAATGAGGATTCTTTCTACTCTGGTTCTATCATTTGCAGTTTCACTTAATTTATTTGGTAAATATAATACTATAAATATTTTCACAAAAGTTTTCAAGAACTCCGCAAATAAGAATTCGTCCAAAGTAATTTGCACCGTAATCTTATTTGAATCCATGCAAATACAACAAAATTCCTAGGAATCATTTTAAATGTTTAAATCATTTCAACACCCCTTCAAATATTAAAAATTCTATAATATTTTTTAATCCCATAATATCTGTTAGCCTTTTTCAAAAAGTTGCGAAATTGTTTATAATTTGATTAAAATCTTATGAAATTCAATAATACCACAACTTTCTAAACGAAGCCTGGCTTACGTAACCAAATTATTTGCCCTGGGCTGATTCATAAAATAAAAATATCTTACAAGGGCAAGCTCGGGACCCAGGTAATTTGTGATGTAAGGTCTATGATATATATTGTGTACTTTGAGTGGTGTTGTTGCTCTAGGGTTATGAAATACTTTTTTATTATTATGTAATCTTGAATTATCTGTGCACAGAATTTTTGAAAAATTAAAATAGGTTTTTTAAAAGGTGGCGGTCAGGCTGTTACAGTCTAAACCTTTTAATTTAATAATAGGGTCAATTTAATAATAAGAGAGGATACGATACTGTATGGTATGATACGACATGAAAGAATGAAAGGGGATCATTTTTGTCACCAATCTCTTAATTACTAAAATTTAGCTGCAAAATAAAAATATGAAAGTGAAACACAATAATTGCTAAAAAATTGTTTAAAGTAGATGACATAAGTACAAAAATACTTTAATAATATACAGTGACAAAAAATAGTTTCCTGCTATGCAAAAACTTTCATGAAACGCACAATTTACATCTATATAATTATTTTATTATACGTTTTTTAATTTAAAAACAATAAGGACTAAAATATCACAAACATTTTTTGAATTTAACATTTTTTGAATCAAAAGTTTAATTATTTTAATTTTAAGTCGTGACAATTTATTATTATTTTATTTGTTATTAATAGAATCAAATTTTTTAGAAATATTTTTAAATTTTATGTAAAAAATTTTGTAACATGAAAAATTACTTGAAATATGTCCAGGAATCTTTCGAAAATTTGTGTATCATCATGAAATCTTTTAGAATTTTTAAATAGCTTTAACATTTTATGCCAATATTTATTGAAAATAATTTTTTTTTTTAAACTTTTAATTAATTCTGCAAAATTAAAAAACTTGCTCTAAAATTTACCAGATTTATTTAAAATTTTAAGAATCTTTTGAAATATTTTAAAATATTTTCTTGAAAGTATGTTTTTTTGGTGAAAAATCCTTTTAATTTTCTCAAAAATCTCAACTGATTTTTTTCATTCTTTTAGTTTTCTTTGAATGTTTAAAAAGCTTCTTAATTTAAAAAAAATATATTTTATAAGCTTCTGGAATTTCTTAAATATCTCTTAAATATACATTACACATTACGGTTTGCAAATACTCTGGTTCCATCACCTCTTTTACTATCATGTAAAATCTATTGTACTTTGAATTAATAATCTTTCTTTATCCCTGTTCTCATTGTCTTATTAATAGCTCTACTCTATGTCCCGCCACTCCAATATCCCTTCTTGTATATCGCGTACACTTCTCATTTTTTTCCTTTCTTTCTACCATTATGAATTTCCCAAAAAACCTTTCGTCTCCTTGATTCGCATTTCGCTCAAGCATACTTGTGCTATTTTGCTTTCCTTTTCGGCTTCTCTTCAAACATCCAGGCTCTCTTAATTTGTCTAGTTACCAGTTTTTCGCTTCCTAACTCTTTCTTTATCATTTATCCTGCGCAACTTTAACTAATTCCCATGAGCCATCTTGAAAATCTGTCATGCATGCTTTCTACTTTCTTATGTTTCTTTTACCCCCAGATCTCCACTCTATAACTCAAAACCGACCAAACTAACGCATTGAAAAACCAAACCCTTATCCTCCAATCGTTGCTGGACCTTCTCTTCCCTCTTCCCCATACTTAGCCTATTACTTTACTCGCACATTCGATTCTTTTCCTCACCTGCACCTCGTTTCCCCCTTCTACATCAAGCAAAATACCTAGGTAACAGAACTCCTTCACCATTTCTACTGTTTGTCCGTTTATCTTCCAAACGTAATCTATGTTGTTCTTTTTACTTCCGTAGCACATTACCTTGGTCTTCTCTTTGTTAACCGTCAAGTCTTTTGCTCCCACATACTTTTCGAAAATTCTCATAATTAGCTTCATCCCTTTCACATCATCTGCTAACAGAACTAAGTTGTCCGCGTATGCTAGGGAGTATAGTTTGCTATTACCCAGAACCGCCCCCCTTTCTCTTTCTCTTTTAGCTTCTCCTCTAAATCTGCCAGCAGCATAATAAAAAGTAGCGGACATAAGCGGCGCTCTTGCCTTACACCTCTTCCTGTCCAAAAAACCTTGCCTTTTTTCTTTCCTATCTTCACCATAATCCTGGCTTCTGTGAAAATTTCCTTCATTCTCTGGACCAAACTTTCCTCTATCCCCTTCTCTTTCATTGTCTGCCAAATAACCTTTCTTTATACTAAGTCAAACGCTGCTTTGAAATCAGTGAACAGTGTGACTAATTTCCCTTTCTTTTTTCCTAAATTTCTGTTGACCACTAACCCTGTCACCCACTCTCCCGGCTATCCTTTTCCTCTCCAAAGCTTGTGGCAAATCTTCCACATTTCTTCCCTAACCCGCTGTCCTGAATACTTTATTACTTTATTCTCCATGCCAGCCTCCTCTGTAGCCTTTTTTCCTTTTAGTCTATCTATTAACTGTTATTTTGTTCCCTCCCTCCTTTTCTCCTTGGCCTATTCTTCTGTTTCCTCCCTTGATCCTATTTCGCTGTAACCCTAACAGACCCTTAAAATAATCCGTCCACTCACCCTTTTATATTTCTTTATTCACTTCCTTCCCTTTTTTTCCTATTTATCACATTCCAAACCCTACATTCTTTGATCGCTTTTTCTACGTTTATCTTGTACTTCTCTCTTCCCCTTTGTCTTTTCCTATTTAGCATTCTCTCATGTTCCCTTTTTCGCCTGTTGTACTCCCACTTCTATATTTCTTCTTTTCTCCATTTTCTAAAACACTCTTTCATTCTCTCTTTACTCTCCCTGCATTTCTTATCCCACCAGCCTCTCTTTGCCTCTCCTCTTTCTTCTTTTATACCTATTTCATCCCTTAACTTTTCAATGGAATCTTTCAGCCTTTCAATAAGCGAGTCTACTCCTTTCTTTTTTTCATACCTTATATTCTGCTTTTCCATTCTTTGTTTAAACACTTTTAATTTATCTTCCCTTAGACTCCTATTGTTGTCTTCTTGCCTTTTTCTTCTTCGTTAATCTATTTGCCCGGTTTACTGATGCCACTTTTCAGTGTTGCTATTACCGGGAAGTGCTCGGACCCTATCTTATTCCTAACCTTCATACTCCTCATAATATTTCTAATTCATTTTTTCGCAAGGTTGTAGTCTATTACTGTCTCTCCCTCACCTATAAATGTGATCTGTCCTTCTTCATCTCCTTTCATATTGCTATTACATACAAACTATCCTGTTTCTCGTATCACGTCAAGCAACATCCTCCCGTCCCGATTCGTTTTTTTATGTTTGAAGCTTCTTATATAGGCCTCCTTTTCTTTATCATGAATTTATCCCTCTTCTTCGCCAGTCCAGGCATTCAAATCACCTCCTATCAAAACCAAATCATCCTACTTTTTCTCTATCCACCCCCTTATTACCCTTCAACCTTCCTCTTCCCCTCTTCTTCTATATACACAAGTTTCTGCTATTTTGACTTTTCCATGTATAATTCTTCTTATCATCGTTTCATTCTTTTCCTCCCTATTTCCTCTTCTATGCCTTTTACTGACAATTTTTTTCTCTTTCTTTAAACCATGCCGTCTTTCCCTCTTCCTTTGGCATGTTCCTTTCTTGCTTTTCGCAACGTCTAGACTCAAAATTTTGATAAGGTACATTGCATACCCTGCCAGTCCTCCTCATCTGCCCAGGTTTCACTCGTTATTATCCCATCCCACTTTTTTAACTACACTCATAATTCTTTATTCTTGTTCTTCAATCCTGACACATTCCAGAAAGCTATTTTCACATTTTTCTTTTCCCTTCCCTCATCTATGCTTCTCACTTTTATTTTCTTCTGTCGCTTTGAAACCCCTCCGTTTGGCTTCTAGACTTATTTGCCTCTTCACTTTTTTCAACTTTTTTCTAATCTTTCTTCCTTTTTCTTAATTCTCTACTATTTCGTCCCGGAACCATTACTCCCTATTTATCCATATCCTGTCTCTCCCTGTCCATACCATGTTCCGCTTTTTCCTCTCTACCCATGACTTCTGCTCTATTTGCCATCTTCTTTTCCTCTTTCTCAATGCCAAATTTTCTTCAGTCCTTTCCCTTTTTCTTCTCAATAATATTTTATCCTTCACATTCTTTTTCTCCTCACTTCCTACTTTTATAGAAAACATTCCAACTTTTTCTTCGTTCGTTCCTCCTAGTCTCTCAACGCCTTCCACCCTTACTTGAACTCCAATATCTCTTATAAGATTTTTTATTTCTATATCCTCTGTTTCACTCTACACTATCAATCCTTTGATCACCATATTATTCTTCCTCTTTGCTTTTTCTTTCCCTCCCAATCTTTTTTCAATCTCACTCAGTATCTTCCTCAATCTTTTACTCTCATTTTGCATGTTTTTATCACTTCCTTTTACTACTTCCGGACTCATTTTCCTCAATCCAGAGCTTATCGCACTTTTTTCATTTTTTTTTTACTTTTCTTGTTTCATTTTTCAAATCATTCCCCTGCCTATTTATATCGCTATTCATATCATCCAATGTCTTTCCGTTTTCCTTTCTTAGCCCTCTCATAAGGGCATTTAGTTTTTAACTATCCCCCTATCCCACTTGTCTCTTTCTAGTGTTTTCTGTTTCATTTTTACTTTTTTGCTATCCTCGTCCTTTTTAAATCATCTTCCCCTTCCTCCCTTTTTATTTTCTTTCCCTTTTCGCTACTCGTCGCGCTTGATATTTCTAGCATTTTTTCAAACTCCTAATCGAGCCCGTGCTGCCTATTTGTTGAGCCGCTGTTGGTTTAAGGGTCTTTTGGGTTTGAGGACCGTGCCTGTTTTCCTTTTTGTTACCATCCTCTCCCTGGTCGGCGTCTCGAAACTCTCTTTACCGCTGCTGTCACTGTTGTCAACGTCATCCTTCCCCCCACTAGCAGCGCCTTCGACATTGTCACCTCGTGCTTCGCCTACTGCCTGTTGTTCTATGCGATCGTCCAGTAAGTGTCGCCCTCTGGCACCAGCTTGTGGG
>JAUELO010000150.1:2492673-2512106 GCA_032357855.1 Amphibolips quercusostensackenii
ACAAAATCGTTCCATTAAAATCAATTCAATATTTCGTAACCAGTGAAGTGTGTTATTTTGATCTTAAGAAATAAAAAAAATCTTAAAATAAATAAAACTGAAACTAAATATCTTGTATTAATTTATCCTGATTGTAGGTAAAACAATTGTAAAACAACGAAAAACTAAACAAAAAATTTCAGAACGAAACCTCTGCACGCACTTTTTGTATAATACAATCGCAACAGTTTAGTTAATCTAAAAATAATAAGACAACGTTTTTGTTTTCAAAAATAAATGTATTGTTCCTAATTTGTACAGAGATCAATACAGGTGTAGAATTTTATCTGTTTTGTACTTCGCCTTTAGATACCTAGTTCCTGATTGAAACTATACTTTTTATTAATTTTATAATTATATTTTCGTTCAAGATAATTTGCTTATTATTTAATCATATAATCAATTATTTTTATAATGTTATTCTAAGTTAAAAATATCATCAAAAGCTTGCACATTTTTTGTTGCTCTAAAAACTAATATAACAACTTTAAACTAGGGAATAATCATTAAACAAGAAGAAGTGACAGGAGCTCTGAGCCCAGAAACCTAGCCTCCAGCTAGACATAGGAAAAGGTCAAGGGATAATTTTAATGCTCAGACACCTATACCCCCCTCAAAAAAAAACTGTTATGTTATTGTTTTTTCAAAGGCCTTTTATACTGAATTAACATTAAGGACTAGATTGAATGTTGAGGCTCACCTAATAATAATTGATATGGTATAATGTTTTTGATGTTGTGAAATGAGTATCTGAATTTGATTTTCAAAGTTATATATGAATATAAATTATTTTTTTCTGAAATTATTATAAAAGATTACTAATATATCAAATTTTCAAAAATGCTGGTGAAAATTAAAAAAAAAAATTATTGTAAAAATTATTTGAATGTTTTTCTTAAATTATTTTAAATTATGTATTTTAAATTATTTCAAATTATTTATTTTAAATTATATTTTAGTCTCGTAACCTTTTATGTTGTAAGCAGATAAATTAATTATTAAACTGATTATTTAATTGCAGGTTATGAAATTCAATATTGGCTATAATTTGTATGATAAAACATTGTTCATGATTGAAATATCTCTATTTCAATTGTATAATTTTTGTCCTGTTGTGAATCAAGTATTTAAATTCTGATTTAAAAATTATATTTACAACATACATTTTACTTGTTCATAAAATTAGTTTAAAATGTTATTATTAATTCAACTTTCTAGGAAAATAGGAAGTAAAAATTATTTTAAGGTTAAAATCAAAATAGCTGTTTACTGCTTTTTATGTTATGAAATAATTAATTAATATGCACATGTATGTTAATTTTTTCTTAAATTATTTTTAAGCGTCATAAATCAATTGAATTTATCAGAACAAAATTTTAAATAAGAAAAAAATATAATGTACAAATTATTTGAGTATTTTAATGAAAATAATTTTACATTCGTATAATTTTTTAAAATATTTGGGCTGTTGTGAAATGAGTATCTGAATTTCATTTTTAAAATTATACGTGCATATGTTTTAATTTTTTCGAAAATCAGTATTTAAGGTTATTGATAGTTAACATTTTTGGAAATGTAACTTCGAATTTGAAAAAAATATATGGAGTGAAAATTATTTGAATGTTTAAATCAAAACATTTTTCTAATGCTTTTTATGTTGTGAGCTGATTAATTGATTATTAACTTGATTGTTTTTTCCACAGTATTAAATTACATAAAGATTAAATTTTTATTTTTCTTGATCAGGTAACATAAATTGATTGCTTATTTTAAGATTATGCAATTATATATTGACAATAATTTGTATTATAAAAGTTTATTCAGATATAAAATACCCCTATTCCAGTTACATAATTTCTCAACTTTTTCTGATGTTGTGAAATGAGTGAATGCTCTTTTTAAAATTATATGTACACCGTTTTAATTTTTTCTAGAATTAGTATAAAAGGTTATTATCAATTTAACTTTGCAGAAAGCTATAAGGTAAAATTATTTGAATACTTCAATGATAATAATTATTAACTACTTTTTATGTTCCGAACTAATCATTTAATTATTAACTGATTTTTTTTTAATAATACATTACATAAAGATTGTGTTTTAATTATTATGTATCAAGTAACATCAAATCATTATTGCCTTTAGGGTTATGTAATTAAATATTTTATTACAATCATATTATTTTTCTAAATGTGTGCAATTTCGTGAGATGACTACCTGAATTTAATTTTCAACATTATATGGACATATGTTTAAAATTTTTGGAAGTATTATAAGAGGTTATTTATAATTAAAATTTTCAGAAATAGAATTTTTTACTAAAAAAATATATATTTATATAAATAAAAAGTTATTTCAATTTTTCAATAAAATTAATTCTCAGCATTATATTATCATAATATTTATAAATTATTATAATATATAGTATATTATTATATTTATTTTTTCTATCATTATTATATTATTATTAATTAATTCTATTGAAACTTGAATTTTCTGAAATTATTTCAAAAGCTTATTAGTTGATTAAAATTTTAATGATAATAGTTAAAATTAACATATATATATATATATATAGTACAAATTATTTTAATGTTTCAATGAAAATAATAGTTTGCTTCTTTTTATGTCGTAAACTGATTACTTAAATTTCAACTGATTCTATTTGAACTTATATTTTCCAGAATTAGTTTGAAAGGCTATTAATAAATCTAATTGTCATTAATGAAAGTTTAAATTAGCAGAAAGTATTAAGTAAAAATTATATGAAGGTTTTAATGAACATTACAGTTTAATGCTTCTTATTTTGCGAAATGATGAATTAATTATTAAATGATTAATTTCATTACAATATTATATTTTTAATTATATTTATTAAAGTAATAATGAATTATTACTATTTATTAATTAGTCATTAATTAAAAATTAATAATTATTTTTTCATTAATCTAGCATTAATTAATAAAAATCAATTGATTTAAAATATAATTAATTAATAATTTAATTGTTAAATAATATATAATATAAATCCTATTTAGTTATTTTTAACATTGAGTAACATAAATAAATTAGTTACTTTGATGTTCAATGATCGAGTATTGGATATAATTTGCATAATAAAAGTTTATTTAGATTTAAAATAGCCCCACACCACTTTTATAATCTTTCAAATGTATCGGATATTGTGAAATGAATATCTAAATTAAAATTTTAAAATTATATATAAATGCATTTTAATTTTTTTCGTAATTAGTATAAAAGGTTGCTAAAAAATCAAATGTTTAGAAATTAAAGTAAAGTTTAAAATAAAGGTAAAGTAAAAGTAATTTGAATGTTTGCATTTGTAGATTAATTCTTAAATAAGTATCTGAATTCAATTTTTAAAATTATACCTAATTATTTGTAAGAAATTTCTTTAAAAATTATTATAAAACGTTATTAATAATTCAAATTTTTCGAAATGAAATTTCAAGTATGAAAAAATATTAAAGAAAACCTTTTTAAAAGTTTCAATGAAAATAATTGTTTAATGCTTTTTATGTTGTGAAATGATTAAATATTGACTAATTTATTTTTATGCAATATTAAATTACATGCAGATTTGATTTTAATTTTTCTGTATTAGGTAACATAAATTGGTCATTTATTTTAAGGTTATGTAACTGAATATTGTCTATTTTTCGTATGATAAAAGTTTATTTATATTTAGCATATTTTTATAACAATTGTATACGATTTAAAAATGTTTGTGCTATTTGGAAATGAGTATCTGAATTCCATTTTGAAAATTATGTTTACATGTTTTAACTTTTAAAAAGGTTATTTTAACTGATATATTATAATTATAACTGTAACAAATGTAATTGAATAATTGTAACACTTTAAATAAAAAATAAACTTTTTTTATACAAAGAATAGCCAATATCTAATCACATAAATTAGTTCAATTATTTAAAGAGAAATTCTCATTTATGAAAATTTGAGTTCACAATAACATTTTAAACTAATTCCAAAAAATTTAATTTTTAGTAGAATCATACAATAATCAATTAATCAGTTCACATCATGATAAGTATTAAACAATTATTAACATTGCAGCATTTAAACAATTTTTACATCATATATTTTTTGTATTTGAAATTTCCTTTCTATACATATTTAATTAATTAATAACCTTAAAAACTAATTTGAAAGTAAATTTAAGTATATGTATATATAATTTTGAAAATTGAATTCAGATGCTCATTTAAAAAATCACAAACATTAAAAAAATATATAATTCTAATTGATGTATTTTAGAGGAAAAATAAAATTTTATTATGAAAATAATAGCCAATATAAAATTGAATTTTGATAATAATTTCACAGCATCGCTAACATTTAAAAAAATTATCTATTTATCATAAAAGTATTTCAAATAAAAAATAAACTTCTATTATGCAAACTATAGTCAATATTTAATTATACATCCTCAAAGTAAGTAATGGATATATGTTACGCAATTCAAAATAATTAAAATCTAACTCTACGTTATTTGATTTTTGAACAAAAATTAATCAGCTAATAATTAATTAATCAGTTCACAATATAAGAAGCATTAAATGTTATTTTTATCAAAAGATTCTAATAATTTTGACTTCATATTTTATTTTAAATTTGAAATTGCATTTCTGCAAATCTGAATTATTAATAACCTTTTATGCTAATTACGGAAGAAATTAAAACATATGTACTTGTGATTTAAAAAATTGATTTCAGATAATCATTTTCCAGCATTACAAACTTTAAAAAAAATTAAATAATTGGAATAAAGGTAGTTTAATTATGAATAAACTTTTATTGTACAAATCTTATAGCCTATACTTAATTACATAACCTTAAACTGAATAATCAATTTGCGTGACAAATTGAAGCAAATTGAAATGAAAGCTTTATGTAATTTGATTGCGTAAAAACAATTACTGAGTTATTAATTGACCAATCATTTTACAAAATAAGAAGCTCAAAACAGTAAATCTCATTAAAACATTCACTAATTTTTGGTTGATACATAGTATTTCAAATTTGAACTTCTATCTTTGGAAATATCATTTATTAATGACCTTTCAATCTTATTTCAGAAAATGAATGTTTTAGTAGAACCAGTTGATAATTAATTAATCAGTTCACAACATGAAAAGCATTAAACAATTAGTTTCATTGAACAATTTAAATAACTTTCACAATTTTTTTTATTTTAAATGACATTTCTGTACATTTGAATTATCATAAGAACTTTCAAAACTAATTTTTTTAAAATAAAATCCTAGGTATATATAAATTAATTAATTACTTCACAACATAAATAGCAATGAACGTAGTGAGGAGAAAACCCAATGCACGTGCTTTTGTTTGAAATTCCTATTCGAATTCTTTGCGAAAAGAAAAAGTGATATCAGTGAAAACATGTCAAGGTCAAATATCTCTAAGACCTTGAACTTTGACCCTGAGAATCGACCCGGAAATATCTACAACACTGATGGCAATTTCACTTTCCCTTTCATCAACTTTACGATCCAAAAAGAATTTTAGTTAAGCGAAATTTTCTTCCGTCCACCCACATTCTTCTGTCACGTTTTTCTATATTTTGTGAAAGTGAGAAATCCTATGGTTGTGAAGCTGAGTGCTGGGTCACCATAGCGACGCGCCATGCGCAAAGGCAAATTTCCTTCGGACAGAATCACCACACAGGGGTGGTTTTTCGCGTTCCGCACCCGGGGACCAAGCAGCTGGGCGGTGTCTCTCTTTCTATTCGGTTTGTTTCAGATTTCGTTAGTGGACCTTCTTTTTTTCGCAACCGATAAAAGTGTCTTAAGGCTTACTCGGAAAACTTTTTTGAACTCACCCGCGCCTCCACCGCCCACTCAGTTTGCCGGCACCCCCCGACCGTGAATCTCGACTCGTCGCGTGCTCTTCCCTCCAACGAAACTTGTTCATGTCCAAAAAAAGTGAAAGTGTTCCAGTTATAAGTGACTCACTATTGGCTTACTATTGTTGGTGTTAAATTGGAAAACTCCAGTGGGTTAGTCAGAAAAATGTTTGTTTACGTTATTGAAACACGTGGTCGACACATGAATCGCAACTGGATTTAAAGCTTTCGAATTTCCAGTACTGTACTGAAAATTTGGGATATAATATAAACAATATTTATTTTAAATTGAGAAAGCTTTTTGCTCAATATAATTTTTTTAAAATATTTTAAAATAACTAAAAAAAAGAAAATTATGTTACAACACAGGAAAATGTTCAATGGAATCAAAAAACATTACTTTGATTTAAAAAGTCAATCTTTTAATCAAATAAATGTTCTTTACGAACAATATTTTCTCTGGTCTTTTTTTCATGGGAGTATCTAACAAGGATGAAAAATTGAAAATTAGGAAAATGATATAAGCTATTTGTAGGGAAATATTCCTAAAGTGGGAAAATACTAGAAAAATTCATGAGCTCAAAATTTCTGAAATTATAAATGCCATGAAATGATTAAATTCCTGAAATTTAATAACACGAAAGTTAATTTTCTAAAATTTGTAAATACAACAAATTTTAAAGTCACGTATAAATTATGTCGACTCCCACATGTACTTTAAATTGTACATAGATTTTAAGTGACCCAACATGAAAATATGAAACCGCAAACTGTTTTTATTTTCCAAGTCTACTTACGCAAAATAAAATATTACAGTAAAGGATACTGAATCGAAACACAAATTTCACAAAAAATAAAAATGCTAAAATAAAACTACCGATAATTTGTATTTTCAAAATATTTTTCAATTCCAGAAAATAGTAAAAGCCGACTTTTTAAATTCCGGAAATGCTTAAACCCAAATTTTTGAATTTTCGGAATTATTAAATTTACGTTAATAGTAAATTCTGGGAATTTCATGCTTTCCAAATTTCATATTTGCAGAATTTTCAAAATATCAAAAATATTATATTTCTGAAAGAAAAAAAAACTACCCAGAATGTTAATTCTATCATTTTCAATTCCCCTAAATCTTAAAACCCCAAATTTTCAATTTCCCTTAGTAAAGAATTCCCAAATGTTGAAATACAATTTTTTTAATTTCTCGAATTATGAAATTTTCGAAAAAAGTGAATTCTTAAAATTTAATATCTCTGAGATATTATTGAATATTTTATATTCTATAAATAGTAAGTTCCCATGTTATTAAATTCTCAAGATGTTTAAACCCGAAATTCTATATTTCCGAGATAATTAAATTTCAAAAGGTAGTAAATTCTCACAAATATTAAATTTTCGAATTTTCATATTCCCGAAAATAACAAATTGCTGAATATTGAAAATCCCGAGAAAAGTGAATTCCCGAGAGAAAATAAAACAACCGAAAATGTTTATTCTCCGAATTTTAATTACCCGAAGTGTTGAAACACGAATTTTCAAATTCCCTATAATAGTGAATTTCCGAAGAAAAAAAACTACCAAAAATGTATATGGCATAAAGTTTAAATTCCCAAAATCTTAAAATCCGAATTTTGAAATTTCCAAAAATAGTAAATTGCCGAGTTTCCAAATTCGCAAAATGTTAATATACATATTTTTAAATTTATTTATTGACTAAATTATCGTTATTAGTAAACTTCCAAAATTTAATATTTCTGTGATGATGTAATTCCAAAAAAAGTAAGTTTTGAAAAACATTAAATTGCTGGATTTTACAATTCTCGAAAATGGTAAATTGCCAAATTTTCACATTAACGAAAACTGTGAATTGCTGAATTTCTAAAAGCTGTAAAATATTAAATTACCGAAAGAAAATAAGACTACCAAGAATACATATCCCCTAAACTTAAAAATTCGAATTTTGAAATTCCCGAAACGTTAAAATTCAAAATTTAAAATTGCTTAAGTAATAAAATTTCTGTGAATAGTAAATTATCAAAATTTCATATTAATGAGATAATACAATTACAAAAAACTATAAATTCTCGAAAACATTCAATTGACAAATTTTTAAATTTTGGAATTTTTAGATTCTCAAATTTTTAAATTTTCTGATATAGTCGATTTTTAAGTTTTTACTTTTTCGAAGACAGTGAATTGACGAATTTCCAAAAGATGTAAAATATTAAATTTTCGAAAGAAAATAAGACTGCCGCAAATGTTTATTCTCTAAATTTTAACACCCTAATGTTCAAACTACCGAAAAAATTCCGTGTTCTCAAAATCCTTTAATTTTTAGACCTATATTTTACTTGAATAAAATGAAGTTGTTTCTTGAATATAATTTTTTTGCACTTATTTTAAAATAACTCAAAAAAAAAAGGAAAATTATGTTGTATCGAAGAAAAATTTTTATTTTAATCAAAAACCATTTATTTGACTTAAAAGGAGATTCTTTAAATATAATAAATGTTTTTTAAAAAAATATTTTCTCTAAATATTTTTTTCTTGGTATAGATGTATCTAAATCTGACTAAAAATGAAAAATTGAGCAAAATGATACAAAATATTTAGAAGAAAATATTCTGGAAGTAAAAGTTAACAAAAGTAGAAAAATACAGAAGTACATAATTTATGAAATTATTAATGTCCTGGAATTATCAAATTCCGAAATTTACAAACACGAAATTTTAATTTTTCGAAGTTAGTAAATACAACAATTTTTAAAGTATTATAAGATTGTAAGTGACCCCACATGGAAATTTTTAACCGCGAGGGTTACTGAAGATAAAATTTTTTTCTCGGGAATCTAAAATTTCTGTAATTTAGTAAATTGGGATGACGTAATTTTGCCGAATTCTTAAAATCGCAAATATGGAAAGATACTAAAAAATAATGACTAAAACACAAATTTACCAGAAAATAAAAATATTTGAAGAAATAAAACTACCGAAAATGTTCATTTTCGAAATTTTAAAATTCGAATTTTAAAATTCCGGAAAATAGTAAATTGACAAATTTTTAAATTTCGGAAACGCTAATATCCGAATTTTTGAATTTTTGGAATTGTCAAATTTCCGTAAATAGTAAATTCAGGAAATTTCATCTTTTCTATGTTTCATATCTGCTGAATTCTCAAAATACTAACAACAGTAAATTTTCAAAAAAAATGAAAACTACCCGGAATGTTTATTTTCTAAATTTAAATTTCTTGAAATCAAATTCTTGAAATTTAAAAATTGGGGTTTTTTAAATTTGTCGAATTATTAAATTTCTAAAAATAGTAAATTCTCATATTTTAATTTTCCGAAATTTCAAAATCTAAATTCACAAATTCCTTTAATAATTAAATTCCCGTAAATAGTAAATTCTCAAAATTTTATATTCCCAAGCTAACCTAATTCCAAAAATTGTGAATTCTCGAAATAATCAAATTGTCGAATTTTCATATTCTCCAATAAAGTAAATTGACGAATTTTCACATTCTGGAAACCAGTAAATTGCCAAATTACTAAAAACTGTTAAATATCGAATTCCTAAAAGAAAATAAGACTACCAAAAATATTTATTTCCTGAATTTTAAAACCAGAATGTTCGAATCCCCAAAAATTCATATTTCAATTGACTTTAATAATAAAATTTTCGTAAATAGTAAATTCTTAAAATTTTATATTCTTAAGATCATTTAATTTTAAACAAATTATAAATTTTTGAAAACAATGATTAAATGAATTTTTAACTCCTTGAATATAGTCATTTGCTAAATTTTTACTTTCCCAAAAACAGGAAATTGACGCATTTTCACGTTCTTTAAAACAGTAAATTTTCTCATTTTTGAAAAATGTAAAGTATTAAATTCCTGAAAGAAAATAAGACTACCGAGAATATTTATTCCCTAAATTTCTTAAACCCGAATTCCTAAATTCCTGAAAAGTTAATATCCAAAATACTAATTGCTTCAATAATAAAATTTTCTTAAAAAGTCAATTCTCGAAATTTCATATTCTCGAGATAAGCCAATTCAAAAATCGATAAATTCTGGAGATTATTTAATTGACGAATTTTTAAATTCTTGAAAATAGGAAATGGTCAAATTTTTACTTTTCCGAAAACAGTAAATTGCCGAATTTTTGAAAGTTGTAAACCATTAAATTCCAGAATAAAAAAAAAAACTACCAAAAATGCTTACTCTCTTAATTTTAAAAACACAAATTTCCGAGTTTCCGAAATGTTAAAATCAAAAATTCAAAATTGCTTTGGGAATGAAATTCCCGTAGATGATGAATTTTAAAAATTTCATATTCCCGAGATAATCTAATTAAAAAAAAATTATGAACTCCCGCAATCATTAAATTGAGGAATTTTCAAAGTTTCGAGTATAGTAAATTGACAAATTTTCACTTTCCGGAAAACAGTAAATTGACAAACTTTCAAAAGCGGTGAAATATTAAATTTACGAAAAAAATAAGAATAGCGACAATGTTTATTCCCTAAATTTTAAAACCCGAATCTTAAAATTCCCGAAAATAGTAAATTGCAGATTTTTTAGAAGGTGTAAACTATTATATTCCCGAAAGAAAATAAGACTGCCGAGAATGTTTATTCTCTAAATTTTGAATTTCCACATTTTCATATTCCTAAAATGTTAAAATCCAAAATTAAAAATTACTTTAATAATAAAGTTCACGCAAATAGTAAATTCTTATAATTTCATATTTCCTAGATAATCCAATCCCAAAAAAAATTATAAATTCTCGAAAGCATTGAATTGAGAAATTTTTGAATTTTTGAATGTAGTAAATTGACAAATTTTCACTTTTCCTAAAACAGTATATTGCCGAATTTCCAAAAGCTGTGAAATATTTAATTTCCGAAAAAAATAAGGCTGCCAAGAATTTTTATGCCCTAAATTTTGAAACTCGAATTTTAAAAATTCTCAAAAATAGTAAATTGTCGAATTTTGCAACTAAAATCTGGCATTGTCCTTATCTTGCAAAGTAAATAAAAATAAGACCATATCTTTAAAGAAATAATGTGACAAATAATATAATTTATATATATATATATATATATATATATATATTATTTTGTTGATGGCTTAAACAATTTTTTCTTCAGTTATGTATTTAATAATGATTTTAAAATAAAATCCTCAATTTAAAAAAATTTAATTAAAAAAAAAGTTCTTAAGTTGTGACTAAAATATTAAAAGTTACTATATATTTTTAATATTTATTGTAAAAATATAAGGATACCTAAATAAAATTAAGCTATAACGCAGGGTCATAAAAAAAGTGTAATGTGCAGTAAACTAGACCACCATACCTAAAAGTTTAAGGGTCGCTAAATCTGAACCTGGAATCTAATTTTCTTCATCACATCAAGTTTTAAAGAAAATCGACATTTTTGCCATTTTAAAAAACCGTAGAATCAAAATCTGATTCAATATTTAGTTTTCCCCGTGATAAAAGTTTCTCGAAGGTCAAATTTGCACCGTATTTCGTCTATAAAAAATAGTAAAATAGTCTAATTTTTTCAAAAAGCTGACATGATAGAGCAAATCTGATACCACATTTGGAATCAGTGGCCCCAAAGACATATAGGTATAATGGTCAAGCTCATCGCAGACACTTTTTTTATGCCTATGCTGATTGGTTCATAGTGAGCAACATGAATATTAAAAATTCTGTTCTTTTTCAGTTTTTGACATTAATTTTTGACAGCGAACATAACTAATAATTTTTCTTGTTTTTAATTCCATTAGCCAGTCAGATAATTGTTTGTTTACGGCAATAAAACACGTGGCTGACACTCCAAGCTCAACTGGATTTAAAGTTTTCGAATTTTGCTCGGAAAATTGTCGCTGGGAATTCGCAGAAAGTTTCGCTGACTGAAATCAATCTTCTAATTAGATTTGGATTGAGGAATTCAATTTCGTGTTGAATCGCAGTTCATGAGATTCCGAGAGTATTCCTTGGGGAAAAAATCTCTTATTTCATCAGTTTTCAAAGTTTTTGGCTGTGCGATTAATTTTGTTTTTTGTTATCGACGTATCTGGTCATGATGATGAATTAAACATGAAGACGAATTCATTATTACGCAGATTCAGGTTTCCTGTCGGAGTGGCGTTGCGTCTTCACTTTAAAAAGTTATTACAAATAAGAATTTGTCATGGGAGAAATAATGTTACAAAAAATAGAAATAATTTTCATTTCTGGAAATCACACCTAGAACACAATTAAAGAGGTGTCATTTACAAATGCATACTAATTTTACAAGAAGTACCGTATTATCAAAATTAAAAACGCAAAATTATGACAATTCAACTTTTGAAGTTTTTTATTTGAAAACAATTCTTTTTTTGAGCATCTATATGTTTTGAATTAAATGATACACTTACAATTTCTTCCCGAATTTTGGTGAGGTTTATCGGTGGCAACTTTTTTTAAAAAATATTGGAATTCGATTTTTCTTGCAATTAAATGCACGACAAAATTCTAAGAAAAATATTTCCTTATTTGAAAGTTATACAAAAACTATCTCTTACTATTTCATGTCTTTCATCTTTCGCGAGAAAAATTAAAAAATTAGATTTTTCTAACAAAAATTCTTGTGAGCACATACATCTTTTATTAAAAGTGCAAATTACAGAATATTTTCTTTATATATATGTGAGTATGTAGCAATTTCAAAATATTGATTATATTTAAAAAGTTGGATTTTTTATTAAATTGGACTTTGTCCTTTTAGCTAAATTTTCAAAACATGGAAAGTAGCTTATATTTTATGGAAAACCGTATTCTTTGTTATTTTATCCAATATATTTTTTTGAATTCGTGCTGATATGAAATATACATTTTTATCATTTTAATGCACGTAAATTTATTTTTGTGCCAAGGAAAATTGTTTTTTTTTTTTAAATCGAATTTTTTTCTCAGGAATAATACAAAATATTAAAAAAGGTTTAAAATTATTTTTTTTAGAGAATTATATTTTTTATAAAACATTATATTGACAACAAAACAATATTTTAGACCATTCTTGAAATTGTATTATTTTGTGATTTACATGCGTAAAAATATCTTGAGTAAGAAATTATTTGTATCACGTACCCCATCACCCCATACACACACACAAACACACACAAGTTTACGTAATTTATGCACGGCACTTTTTTTATTACATTATCAATAGTAATTATACATTTTTAAAATTTTTTTTATAAAGATGATGGATTATGCTACTTTGAAAGTAAACTAATTTCCCTACAGGATAAATATACTCTATAAAGCTAATTATCATGGTGAAAGCTACACGTCACGAACCTGATTAAGGGCATCCAATCGATTATAATTTGATATTCAATGCTTTTGACATTGATAATCTCCTGATAAATGAAAATGTTAAGCGCAATTGTTTAATGTTTATTGTCACACTTTAACATTGTATATATTGATTCTAAAGATGAAAAGCTCTTTGTTGATATAACTCAATAACAAGTTCACATATAGCACCGCAACAGGATAAAACGTTTCTTTCATTTTCCGAGTTTCTTTATTCTCATACAACAATAGATCGGGTTACCCATACTTTTTTTTACAATTGTTCTCTATTCATTGCATCTTTTCCTTTGTCGCCTACATTTAAATGAAAAACGATTTTTTTTTCTCTAACAGTTATCCTTTATGAATAGAACGGAGACTCATCTCTTTTATTAACTTTTAGTTCGCAATTTCTGCAGAAAGTGATTAAAAATGTATGCAAAAAGGTACTTTAATATTGTAACATATTTAAATATTTCTGTGATTTTTTTTTTAATAACTAAAAATGCTTTAAAATAATATTTTATACAGATTTTCAACTTTTCATTCATTCAGCCAATTGCGCCTTAAAATGATTCGATTGTCAAGATTGATTTTCATAAACAGCAATTGCCGAGTTTCGATTCTTATACATCTATAACAAAATTGTTAAAAATTCTAGTAAAATAATTGAATTATTATTAAATAATTAAATTTTGAACCTAGAAAGTTATGCTTTTTTCTATAAAATTTTTTTTGTAGATTTGACTAATTGCGTCTTTCACTCCTGAAAGATTTTATTGTTAATTGAAGAGTATTCATTTTTATCCAAAAATAAATTTCCCACCAAATAGTTGATTTTTTAAAAGAGATTCGAATCCCTAACCACAGAAGAATTTAGTTTTCAACCAAGCAGCTGCATTTTTAACCAAAAAGTATTAATTTTTGACCAAACAAATTGATTTTCTACCAAAAAGAGGCGAATTTTTAACAAAATACATAAATAACCACTGAAAACTTAAATTTTCAACATAAAATATAATAGTTACATTTTCCGACAGAAAAATTCATTTTCAACCAAAAAACTTCGTTTTTACAATACAGTTGAATTTTTTATCCGAAAATATTAATTTTTAATGAAAATGATGAATCTTTAAAAAAATTGTATTTTTCATGACAGGGTTCAACATTTAACGAAATGCTTAAATTGTAAACCAAAAAAAGATCAGTTTTTAACCAAAAATGGAATAGTCAAAATTTCAGTTCAAAAACTTTATTTTCAGAAATTGAAAAAAAAATAATTTTTTACCAAGTAGACAAAATTTAATAAGAATAAAGATAAATTTTTAACCAAAAATATATTTGCAATCAAAAAGTTAAATCCTTAACCAAAACAGACTAATTTCCAACTGAGCAGTTGCATTTTTGTATAAAATTTATACACTTTTAATTGAGGAGATAATTTGAAAAAAAAAACAATTTTTAACAAAATACATGAATTGACACTAGAAAATATCAATTTTTCAACCAGAAATGAAATTGTTACATTTTTAGATAAGAAAATAAATTCTTAACAACTGCTTTTCAACAAAACCTAATAATATTACACAAAACAGTTGAATTTTCAATCCCAAAAAAATTAATTTTCAACCAAAAATAAATTCACGGCTGAACAGTTCAATCTTCAAAAAAGCATACTTTTTCGCAAAAAAAAAAAGTTAAATTTTCAATTAAAATAATAAATCTAAAAAAAAATGATTTTTAAGGACATTGTTCAACAATCAACCAAATACTTGAATTTTCAATTGAAAATTTTAATTTTTATCTCAAAAAGATTAATTTATAATCGAAAACAGAATAGTCAAATTTTCAGTATATAAAATTTCATATCAACAAATGAAAAGGAATTTTTCACCAGTTGAATTCTAATGAAAAAAACGAGTTTGTAACAAAATAATTTAATCTTTAGCCAAATTGCTGAAATATCGATCCCAGTTCTTGAATTTTTAATTGAAAAAGATGACATTTCAACAAACTACTTGACTTTTTACCATAATAATTAAATTTGCAACAAAATAGTAAAATGTTCCAAGAAAGGGTCTGTTTTCGAACTAAAAATATAATGATAGACTTTCCAACAAAACAAAGATAAACTTTTACCCAAGAATGGTTGGATTATGATATCAACGAACAAATTTACATATTTGGTGTTTTTGAAAATGACCACTTCCTTATGCATATTTTTTTCTCTCTTAAATAATATCTTGATACAAGAAAATGCCTTAAACAACGCTTGTGATTGTTATCAACAATTGGTATCAAAATTTCATATTTTTGAACATAAAAAATTGTTGTTGTCTGCAAAATCACTTCTTTTCATATAAAAATTAATATATTATCATGAAAAAGGTTGCCATTAGACAACATTTAGTAATATTGAAATTATGTTTATTAATACTTATAAACATAATTGTTTCGCTCCGCGAAATATAATTCTTGAGACAAAGAGAGAGAGAGCGATTTTGCCTAAAAATAGAATCTCATAAAAAAAAAGAAATTTATACTGTAAATTTGTTTTTAATATGAAAAGATAAAAATAATGTTGCTGCTAAATAACAATTGTTTCCGAAAAGACAATTAAAAAAATATGTATATTCAAAGTCCAAGGTTTGTTAAGCACAATTAGCAATTGCGTCATGGCTCAGTAATTATAAAAAATTTTTATCCGTGGAAAATTTCGCAAAGATAAAAATACAAGATTCGTTATGTTCGTTAATTTATTATCATATAATCTTAATAATTATATGAATAAATAAATAAATATTTGATGTTCATATAGATAAAGTTCAAAAGGCATTTTTCGTCGAATTTGTTGAATTCGTTCGTGTACCTCTTTCTACGGTTATATAAATAAAATTTTCCTAAGATTCGCGAAAAAATTCCGACATATTTTAGAAGATTTCAGATATTTCAAATAAAAATTGTTAAAAAAAAATTAATTTTGATCAAAAATTTTACATTCAAAGAAAAAATAATTTAATTATTAAAAAAATTAGGATTAAAAAAAAATTTTGCTAAAAGGGATCAATTTTTAAAAATCTTTTAAACGAACTTTAATGAGTCCTTGAGTTTAGAAAAATCTTTGACAATCTATATTTATAAAAAACGCATCTTTTTAACACTTGTAAAACTTCTAAATACCTTTTTCAATTGTTCAAATTTTTATTCATTTTTTTCATTTGAAAAAATAAAACTGATTATTCTCGAATTTTTAAGATTTATTTTTTGCAATTTTTTTTTTAAATTAAACAATTTTTTCGATATCTTTAAAAATATTTTTAAAAAGTAAGTAACAACTTTAAATCTGCCTAGAAATCTTCACAAATAATTGTTTTATTACATTATACCTATAAAAACCCTTTAGGATTTTCAAAATTCAAGTTTATAATGTTTAAGAATCTACATTTTGTTATAAGTTTTTTAAAAACTCTTCAAATGAAAAATTTTCTTCGCAATTTGCTTAAAACTTGTGAATATTTTTTTTAAATTATTGTAATTGTTTACAAAATATTTTTTTATTCTTTCAAAATTAAAAAAATGAAATTAAATTTTTTAGATTTTTTTAAACATTTTCAGAAATCATTAAAAACATCATCTCACAAAATCAAGAATCATTTTCAAAATTTTTCCCAAGCTTCTTTATTTTCGCAACCTTCATAAATCAACATTCTGTGTGAAATTTTTCGCAACCTCCTCAAGATTACAATTATTTACAATTCTATTCAATACTTTATATTTCAGCATCAAAAAAGCATTCAAGTCTTTTAAAATGAACAATTTTGAATATTTTTTATCAAAATGTTATTTATTACCTAACACTTTATAGCGGGATATATTTAATTTTTCAAAATTAAAAAGTAAAAATTGTTTAATTTTATTATTTTTTGGATGAAAAAAAATTACTCTAAAAAAATTTCCGAATAAAAACTGCGATATACAAAAAATTTTCTATGAAAATCGTTGTTGAAAAACAATATGTTGTGATAATAAGAATTTGTTGGACATTTGTTTGGCGTTGAATCCGCCTGCGTTGGTTTTATTTTTTTAAACAATATAAAAAATGTATGCAATCATACATAACCAAATCTAGTAAATTTTGCTAAAAAGTTTAAAAATTTACAAAATCCAGAAAAAAACATACACTTTAAATCAAAAGCAAGGACACGAAAAAAATTGGGTCATTGCTGAGCAATCATGAAAAATGTGTACCCGTGTGATGGAACTTTTGACAAATACAAAAAAAATTTGTCGCGCATAATAATTTCTTATCATGTAATTATTTTTCAAATAAATAAATGTTTAGGGTGAAAAAAAGGTAAGAAATTAATAATATATATTTTTTTTAATTTCGATCTGCCTAAGCGGAAAAATGATGTATAGTTAATACGTAGTAAAAAAATGAGAAGTATACATAACATTTGACACTACATATTATAGAAAATATTATGATTTGCAAACGACATATATTATTTACAAAAGTTTCTTTATTACAGCAAAACTATGTTAGTAAATTCAATATCATTGACACATTTTTTTCACTCATATAAAATTTATTGAAATTATTAGATTATTTTTTTTATTAAAAAAATATTTCTTGCCGTGTGTGTAATTATTAGAAACCATACTTTGAATATTTTTTCACCATTTAAAAAACATAAAAAATACATTCACTAGGTATTTTTACATGATTATTTGAATGTTAATTGAATATTTAGTTGCATGATGAAGCTGAGAAAAATTCGAGATCTGTAAAGTTACATTTAATTGAATCAAGACAGACGCATGCAACAGTATTTCACTTTATATTTAAGATAAAAAGAATTAAGTATCATTGTGGATAAATAACATTTGCAATAGTATTTTCACAATAAACAAAAAATAAACATTCTTGTATATTTTTGTTGCATTATTTATATTGTAATAATAGTTTTTAAAATTAAATCTTACCACAAACAGGTAATTTTTGCTAGCTCCCTTAAAAATTTAAGCTTTTCTTCATATATTGATCCTATTGCACGACAAATTGAACTCAAAAAGTTTACACTTCAGAAAAAAAATATTTTATGGTTCAAGATTTAACAAGTTTTAACTGTCAAAAATAATTATTTTTGGCTGATGATTCATCATTTAAGTTTATAAGCCCTTTTCTGTTTAAAATTTAAATATTTTGTCAAAAAAATTGTATCCTGGTAAATTTATTTTTTAAGTGAAAATGTAACTATTCCATTTTTGGCTTGATATAGATCTTTTGTGTTGATTATTTCGCCGTTTGATTAAAAACTTTTTTATTTTGTTAAAACTTTGTTTTTTTCATAAAAATGTAATCTTTTTCGTTAAAAATTAATCCTTTTGATAGAAAGTTTAACTATTTTTTTAAATATCCATCAATTTTGTAAAAAGTTTTTTAAAATTAAAAATTCCTCTTTTGGGTTCAAAATTCAACTATTGTATCACAAATTTGTTTTTTTTTTTTGTTGAAGATTCATCTTTTTAACTAAGAATTTATTTCTTTGCTTAAAAATTTAATAACTTTGTTGAATATTCGTTTTTTTGTCGAAAATGAAGCTTTTTGTTAAAAATTCATATTTTTGTTTAAAATTTAAATATTTTATGTTTGGTTCAACGTTTATCTTCTTTATTTATAAATTCAGCTATTTTTTTAACAATTTTCGTATTCTTTTTAAACTTTGGCCTTTTTGGTAGAATATAGTCTTCTTGGTGACTATTTCACCTTTATGCTTGAAAATTTATTTCTTTGGTTAAACATTTTGTTTATAAATTCCTTTTTTTGTTCAAAAATATTCTTTTTTGTCAAAAATTAATCTCTTTCTAAAAAAATTCATTCTTTTAATTGGAACCTAGTTTTTTATTGAAAATTAATTTTTTAAATAAAAGTGTAACTATTTTATTTTTTAAAGAAAGCTTATCTTTTTTGATACAAAGTTAATCTTTTTCTTTAAAACTTCATCTCTTTAGTTAAAAATTCAACTATTTGCTGAAAAGTCCATCTATATTGTAGAAAATTTGTCTTTTTTTAAAGAGAAAACTTTCTCTTTTGGGTTGAAAATTCAACTATTGAGTAAAAA
>JAUELO010000150.1:2532245-2547424 GCA_032357855.1 Amphibolips quercusostensackenii
TGTTCGTCTGTCAGAATCTTCGGCACGAGTTTGGCGCACACCTTTCTCATTTGCATTTCACCCGTCACAATGTCATGCACTAATGTTTTCGGAAGGTTCAACATGTCTGCCACTAAACGCACAGATAAACGCCGGTCTTTGTTCAAACACTCGCGCACACGACTCACATTGTCGTCCGTGCGGGACGTTGACGGTCTCCCCGAACGAGGTTCGTCGGCCACCTCTTCCCGGCCCTCCTTAAAGGCCTTGTGCCACCGACAGACCTGCGCCTTGGACATGGCTTTATCCCCGTAAGCCTGTCGAATCATTTCGACAGTCTCGACACCGTTTTTCCCTAACCGCACACAGAATTTAACGGCGTAACGTTGTTCTAAATTTTTCTCCATCGCGAGCTTCGACGTCGAGCAAAAACAGAGTCCACGAGAACGCACCTCCTTTCGCTTCAAAAGCTCGCAGCACACTGCCGCCGGTGCGGCTCGTTCCCCAAGACCCCCCTTCACCTCCTGGCATAAACCGCGCGTCGCTAGCTAGCACAGTCTCTTCAAAAATAAATCGATCTCATCACTTTTCGGACAAGCCCTGTAAGTGCTAGATAGATCCATATAGGCGCTTCTTTTAACCTTAGTGGAAATTTTTAATTTTGTGTTCCAAGTAGATGCCGGATAGACCCCGATAAACATACACAGTGGAACTTGTGTCTTTTTTCAACCGTAAACTCCCAGACAGGTCCCTGATAGGCCCGTATATGCGCTTTTTCTGAACTTAAAAGAAATTAATTTTTGTTTTCGTGTCCAAAATCATCTTCGGATAGACCCGGGTAGATGATTGTTTGGACTTAGGCAAAATTAACTACTAGTTACACCTTTCGGATAGATACTGGGTAGGCTCGGATAGATAGTCTCTGTGGTCTTTACTAAAATGCAAGATTGGTAATGTCTCCCTGATGGAAAACCGATAGATCCGTCAAATTTCCATGTAGGAAATAATTATACGTTTAGAGCCCGGACAATCTCGTACACAAGACTTATAGGGTTTACATCATTACATCATTACATCATTACATCATTATAGAGGCTTCTAAATGGATTCTTATGATTCCTAATGGGTATTTTCAGCAGGGTAGTGAAAGATTTCTGTTGAAAGACTTTTTGATGATAGATAAATTGCAGATACGTTAAATAAAAGTATTCTAATCAAAAAGTTTAAGCATATTAAATAAAAATATAAAATTGTTAAAAATACAAAATGATCAAAAAGTTCTGATTCAAAAAACACGAGTGACATTCGATAACGAAGGGAAACTCGAAGACTACGTGCGTGAGTATTACTTATTTCTCACAGAGTTTTCAAATTGAAATATGAAACTCATGTTAAAACAAAATAATTGAAAAGTTCTTAATAGGAAACAGGTGTGCTAATTTCAAAGAAAAAAAAATCTTTGACTATAAAAAATGTGTTTTTGTGTTTAACGAAAGATTCCTGTTCAAAGACATTCTATTAGCAACAAAATTGTAAATGAATTAATTTGAATCATAATTTTAATACTGCAGTGAGGCTGTTTTTTTTATTACAAGGAAATCAAGAAAATTATTATTGGTACACAATAATTAAAAGTTTCTGTTTTGGGAAACCCAGGTGATAATCAGAAACGAAAAGAAACACCGGGACTATAAAAAACTTGACTTTATGTCTAGTGAAAACTTCCTCATAAAAGCCTTTATCTGCAGATAAACTGTAGATGAACAAAATGAAATAATTATTTTTTAATATAGTTTCTCTATTTTTTTATCATAACTAGAAAAGAAACTTGGACGCTGCCCTAGTCATTATTATTTATTTCTTACACATCTCTAAATTGAAATTTAAAATCCATCCTAACAAAATTAATTGAGAATTTTTAAATTGAAAACCTACATCCCAATTTAAAACGGAAAGATACCCTGGGACTATTAAACAATTTTATTTCGTATTAAGTAAAAGATTCCTGTTAAAAGACTATTCGTTAGTAGAAAAATTGAAGTAAAGTGAAATGTAATCATTATTTTGATGATAAAGTTAAACTGATTTTTTTAATATCACTAAAAAATCAAGGAAATTATTATTAACATACAATAATCGAGAAGTTCTTATTCGGGAAACCCAAATGCTTACTAAAAACCAAAGGAATCTCTGGAACTATAGAAAATTCAACTTCATGTTTATTGAGAGATTTCTGTTTAAAGACTTTTTATTAGCAGAGAAATTGTATGTCAATGAAATCAAATAATGGTTTCGATAATAAATTCAAAACACTTTTTTCATCACTATATAAGAAACACGGGCACTCTGCGCGTCAAATTATTTATTTCTTATACAGTTTTAAATTTAAATATAGAAATCACGTAAATACAAAATAATCAAAAAGATCTAAATAGGAAACCCGAGTGCTAATTGGAAACGAAAAAAAACTCCGGGACTGTGACCAAATTTTCATTCGTATTTAGTGAAAGATTTTTGTTGAAACACTCTCTATTGATTGAAAAATTGTATATAAATAAAATAAAATAATGATTTTAATAACAAGCTAAAAATACTTTTATTATAACTAGAAAAGCAAGGCACGCCCAATAATTATTAGTTGCTCATAACCCTTTTTAATGAAATTTTTAAAATATTTAAGAAGTTTGGAACAGGGAAACACAAGTGCTAATAAAAAAACAAAAAGACTTTGGGACTGTACAAAAATTAAATTTAGTGTTTAGAAAATGGTTCTTATTAAAAGACTGCATTTGTAATTAAAAGTGCATTTTATAGTATCTTTTATTATTATTATTTATATTTTACTTTCAAAAAATTAAATAGGAACAATATGACATTTTTTTAAACCACTGAAATTACTCTGAGTGAAAGAAAATTTCTTCAAATCAGCGCTAATGAATATTTTTTCTTCTTGTGAATTTTCAATTATTAATTAATATTTTTACGGATATAGAGTAATTCAAACCTTCAAAATTGTGTTAAAAAATATACATTTTCTGACAAAAAACACTATTATAAGAAAAATCTCATTTAAAGTGCAAATATTTTTAAAAGCCTTCTGTATTTTTTTTAACAGCTTATTGATAATTAAAATTACCGATTCACCGTATAAAAAAAATCTGAATTTAATGATTCTAAATAATCACCTAAAAAACCTGATTATTTTTAAATCTAAAAATACCAATTTCAAAAGAGAAAAAAATGATTTAGAGTTGAAAACTTTAACCTAACCATAAATTGTTCCAAAATTGTAAATCATCTTTGTAATCAATATCGATATTTCCGATCAAATTTCATTAGGTTAATCTAAAATTAGACGCATTTTTCCAAACTTTTTTTTAAATATCATAAATTTTCACTGAAAATACCGACTTATGGTTTAAAGTGCCAACATAACCGAAAATTGTTGAAAAGTTGCAAATCTTATTTGTTATAAACATTTTGTCATAAAAAGAAACTAAACTTAAATGAAAAACGCTAACATAATTTGAACATTGAAAAAGATCTCAAATTTTGTTCAAATTATAATAGTTCTTTTTTAATATGAAGTTCCAGTGTAAAACTTTAAAAAACTAACGTAACCTAAAAGTGTCAAAACTTCATGAATTTTCTTTGAAATCTAATGATTTTTTCCTAAAAATTTCCATTTTCGACAAAAAATTGGAACACAATTGGACATTACTCAAGCTTATGAAATTCATTATTCAAAGCGAAAATCATTGAATTTAAATGTAGTGATTTTTGTTAAAGGCCATGTCAGCGTAACCTCAAAATTTTTTTTCGCATTTTTTAAACACAACTTACGTTCACAGAAAACGTCATATAAAGTTGAAAATTTGGAAAATCAAATAAGAGTCCCTAAAAAACGTTTGTCTGGTCCAAAATTATTTCAATTAGGAAAAAAGTTTTTTTAAATATTTTTTTTTAGTTTTTTATAATGATAGAAATTTAGGACAAAGCACTCGTCTTGTAGTGCTTCTTATTTAATTTCCAAAATTTTTAATTCAATATCGCGTTTTGTGTAAGCGTCAGTCAAATTTCTAGAAAATTTAAAAAAAGTTTTCAAGTTACGCTAACATATCCTTAAAATTAACAATATTTTCTACACAAAAAAAGCACTTAGTTGACAAAACAGAAAGTTCGTAAGAATTCTAAATTTTCTTCGAAATCTAATTTTTTTGTTCCAAAAACTTAGACCTTTAAATATAATAATTTTCGTTCGAATTTTTGATAAAAAATGTTTGTTTAAAAAAGACAATTTTTGTTGCATAAAAACGAACATAACCTTAAATTTATGAAAATTGGGGACCTTAAAAAATTTGTGATTTTTTTAAATTCCTTTGTAAAAATACTGATTTCCAGTAGAAAGGGCTAACATAAAACATGTATGATATTTTAAACAATTAATTAAATAATTTTACAATATTAAATTTAGCTGCGTTAGTGTATTAAAAAAGCAGAAATGTTTTTTCATTCACGTAACATTTTTAGTTGTTTCTTTTTCACAAGACAGGGAAAAATTAAGGAAATAATTTTAAAAATTTGCAAATGCAAGGTTCAAAAACACTTTTAAAAAAATCCAATCACGTTTTCAAAAACAACGATCGCGAGATTTTTGAGACATGTCATTACATAACTTTTTCGGATCAGATTTAAGAAATTTATAACAGTTTTATTAAATATTATTATTTCATTTTTAGCACTACTTTTAGTAGTCTGATTAACATTAAAACCAAAATTTTAATAAACAAAAATATTGAATTAAAAGTAAGGATTTAATTTCAAATCGTTGAGATAATTCCCGACTTTCCACATGACAAGCGTTTTTTAATGAAGCTGGCTACATAAATGAAAAGTTTTACAAATAAACGTTTTCAATACCATGGTCAATGAAATCGAGTGAGTGTTTATAGCTGATAGAGACAAACAATAGTTGAAGGCAATTGTGCAATTCTGTATAAATCTTGTCGATTCATGCGTTTCCTAGTTTTTAGATAAAACCTATTGTAACTTTAGGATTTAACGAGTTAACAATTCAACATCTTAAAAATATTCTGATTATTTATTTTTTTAAAACTAAAGTTTATTGTATCTTTATGTTTTAATATTTGCTGAGTGTACTAACTTAAAATATCGACTCTTTTGTCAGCTGTCAGAAGATACTCAATACTCGAGTTCTTTTATCTATTTTGAAAACTGAGTATAAATTGAAACCTAGTAGGGAAGAGATGAAATGTCTTCGAAAGAAATACGATACACGATATTGGATTGATAAAACTCGATTTTGCTTTGTTCCGACGACCAAACCTCTTACCAATCTATCAAGTTCCAATCCATTTTTAGAAAAAAATTGATTATTTATTGTCAACCTAGTCCACATGTTGCATAAAAATATGGTTTAATCTACAAAAAATATCAACAATATAGTCTGGAAGTGCTTATCTAGATATTGCAAAATAAAGTAAATTTTTATTTATGATTACTGTAAAATTTGTTCTTTATTTTGCATAAATTTTAATTTTTGCCTACCCTCAAAAATTTATCATTGAATCAAATTTATATTATTTCTATTAATAATATTCATTGATATTGAAATATATGTGTAGTTATTGCCTTTTTTTATAATTTAAAAAGTGGGCATTCTATAAAAAACAATTTCGATGATTAACATTTTATTGCACCTTGGGTCGTTTTAAAAAAAAATAACCTTGCTTATTTACAATTTTGTTTTTTACGATTTAAATAAAAAATACGTAGCGTACCAATAAATTATTGATAAAAAATGTGTAAAACTTTCTAGTATGCAACTTTTGCCCATAATTTCTACATTCTTATAATAATAATAATAATAATAATAATAATAATAATAATAATAATAGGTATCGCTTTTATGTGAAAAGTGATTATTGTGGATTTTTTTAAATATTCACTACTTAAAACCAAAAAATATTAAGTTTGTATTTTTAATGAAAATTTGAAAAGTTAGGGCATCTTAAAATTTTTTTTAAACCATTTTTCGGAAATTAAAAAATGCTATTTATGGCTAATTGTAGTACTTGGAAGCTTGAGCAATTTATTTCATAACTATTTTAGATTAAAATAACATTATTAGAGTTATAGTATTTTGAAAATCTGAAAATCAAACAAAAATAAACATTTGAAGACAAACAACGTACGATATGGAAAAAAGTCACAAGGAGAAAAAAGTTGTTTCTAAGGGCCCTACAAGATTATCATGACAACATTTAAAATTTTGTTAAAAAATAAAAAATTCCATTTTTTGGTCAAACTGTGCAAGATACAAAAATTCTTAGACAAACACCACAAGCTAAGAAGAAAATATAAAAATTCTAAAAAAAAATTACAAATTGGTTATGCATTATTTTTTGACGGGACGCGTAATTTTGGTTTCAATCATAAAAAATGAAATGAAAAATAAAATAATAAAATTTTTAGACGAAAGACATAAGCTATAAAATAAATAAATTGACAAATGTTGTTCACCCAAAAAGGATCTACAAATTCCTTATTGATAATTTATAGATAAAACAAGTCAATTTTCATTTATTTATAAAAAATAAGATTAAAAATAAAAAAATTAAATTTTCAAAGGAAAGACACAAAGTCGACAAAAATTGAGAAAAGAGAAAGTTTAAAAAAAAAAAGATCTACAAATTTGATTTGAATTCATGTTATAAAAATGTATTGAAAATATAAAACAAATTACCTTCTTGGAAAAAGCAGGCAAGTTACAATAACATTTTATTTAACAAAATTTGTTGCCTAAATTATATCTACAAATTTTCTTAGAACCACTTTACGTTAGGAAGCGTATTTTTAGTTAACATCGTAAAAAAATACATGTAAAATAAACAAATTAAATTATTCGAAAAACGGCACAAGTTGCAATAAAATGCATAAAAACAAAATTGTTTTTTTTACAGATTTTACACTTTTTTATCATGTAAAACAAGAGAATGAAACTACGTATGTTTTAATGCTAATGCATATTAATAATTGTAATAATATAAATTTATTTCAATTATACATTTTGAAGACTAGCTATTTGGAAGGCTTATTTTTATCGCTAATATCCTGAAGCTGACCGAAGAATTTCAAAAAAAATATTTATTGCGTTTTTTTGGTAGCACTTTATAAAATTTTAAAAATCGGTTTCTCATAGTGAAACTTTTTTAATTACCATAATTCAAAAATGATGCAAGAACATAAAAGATTGACTGGTCCAAGACGAATGGATTGACCTATAATGTTGATATATTTTATCAACGAGTAAGGAAGTTATGGTAATTTATATTATATTAAAAATCGATTTTCATAGCAAAAATTTTCTCATTCTCACAATTTAAAGTTGATGTGAGAATGGAAAAGACGTGATGATTCGAGAGGAATCGATTACCCTATAATGTTGATAAATTTTATTGCAGAGTAGGAAAGCTCTAGTAATGCATCATATTTGAAAAACCGGTTTTGTAAAGTAAAACTTTTTTCTTTAACAGGATTCAAAATTAATGCGAGAACGGGAAATATTTATTGATGTACGAAAAACCGATTCACCTATAATATAATATTAATACATTTTATTAAAGAGTAAAAGAGTTATAGTCATTTATTTTACATTAAAAATCGATTTTTCTAGTTAAAATTTTATCAACCTCATAATTTAAAGTTCATGTAAGAATAGAAAAAACGTGTTATGCTTAATCCTAATATTCAAAATATTTGTTTTAAACAGAAAAACTTTTAATTCTTAAATTAATTAAAATTAAAACTTTAGTTTGTCTATAATTTTAAAAATCACTAATGCTTTCTTTATTAAGAATCAAATACATTTGATAAGGGGAAGCAAAGCGCTCGTGAAATGAGCACCATATAGATATAAATACAGATAAAGTGGAAACACTCGAAATCGAATTTACAGCTAGTTTAATCTTGTTTTTTACGAATGAAACAAAAAATACGCCTTTTATGAATAAATGAATAATGACAAATTTGCAGATTTTTTTTGGTGCACATGTTTTTTCGGATTTTTTTGTATCTTGTATAGTTCGAACGCAAAATGAAATTTTTTGTTTGATATTTTTTGTGCGAGCAAAATTTGAATTTTTGATTTTTTAGGAAAACTCCACAAGTTAATATGAGAATCTTGTAGAGCTTTTTTTTAAAAAAAAAGGTTTTCATTTCTTAACTTTTTCGCATATCGTGCGTTGTTTGGCTTTAAATTTTCATTTTAGTTTGCTTTTTTTAATTTTGAAATACTATAGCTCTAATAATTTCCTTTTTATCAAAAAAAAAAAATAATGAGTGTAAATTGTGAGAGATTCTGAATACTACAAAAAGCCATGCATATAAATTAAAATTAAAAAAAAATTACTTCTTTCAAAAATTATCGTGCTCACATACATACATACATCCATGCATACATGCGTACAAGCATACCCGATGGATTAATCTTCTATCAATAAAGACAACCTTTTGATAAATACATAAATTTTCTACTCAAACTATTAAATTTTCATCCAAAAACAAAATATTTGATATTTTAACCAAAAAACTTTTCAATTTAAAATAAAAACCAGTTTAATTTCACATATTTTTAATAAAAAAATTATTCTTCAGACAAAAATGTGAATTTTAAACCTAATATTTAAATTTTTTAGTTCAAACGGTAATTTTTAAATCTGCAAGTATGAACTTTTCAAAAGAGAAGTAATAGATGATATATCAACACACAAAAAATAATATTTATTGAGCAAAAAAGGACGAATTTTTGAAAAAAGTAGTTGAATTTTCAACCAAAAAAGATTCATTTCCAAGCAAAAAGTTGCAATTTTAAGAAAAAAACTCAAAATTTACCCTAAAAAGGATAATTTTTAACAAAAAATGTGGAAGTTGATATTTCAGTCAAAAAATATTTTGATTCATTATAAAAAAAGTGAAGTTCAACAAATAAAGACGAATTTTTAACACAATACGAACATTTTAAACCAGATAGTTACCTTTTAAACAAAAACGATTACTTTTCTACGAAAAAAAGATTAATTTTAAACAAAATACAGAAGAAATTTTCAACCAAAAATAAAGTAATTTAATTTTCTTTTTGAAAAATCTTTATGAAAAACAAATTTATACAATAAAGTTGAATTTTCAATACAAAACCTAATTTTCAATCAAGCAGTTAAATATTTAGTTCGAAAAATGAATTTTCACCCTGAAAAGATGACTTTTCAGCAAAAAATGTAGTATTTGATATTTTAGCTAAAAAATATTTTAATTTAAAATAAAAAACAGTTGAGTTCAACAAATAAAGACAAAATTTCTCCCAAAAGACATACATTTTTTAACCTTAAAAAAAAAACAAATTTTTAGCAAAACACATAAATTTTCTACTGAGAATGATAAATTTTTGACGAAAATAAAAAAAGTAAAATTTTTATTGATAATATGATATTAAATTAATAAATAATACACTTTAACCATTAAAAGGAATGGTTAATGAAATAGTCGTATTTTCAGCCAAAGACATAAATTTCCATGAAAGAAATCATCAAAGTCTTTGAATTTTTTTTTTAATTGTTAAATTTTTAGGACAAAAATTCGAATTTCCAAAAAAAAAAGTGAAATTTATATCAAAAAATTTCATTTTAAATTCAAATCGATCAATTTTTAACCTGAGAATGGGTAAACTTTTAACAAAATTTATATAAAATATAGTTTTGACCTCCCTTCGTGTAAGACAACATAGACAAATTGTTGACCCTCCTCCCCCCACACACACTCAAAAGACTTTGCGCGCGTGGATTTGCTGAAAGTCTAGTGATAAAAAAATAAATTAAAAAAACTAATTTTCGGATTATTGATCTCTTTAGTCGAATGAATCTTATAAAATTTGATATTTTCTTTGTTGCAGATATCCTTGATTCTTTATGCAAGGACTTTCTCATGTTCAATGTCTCGGCCATTCTTTATCTCATGAACTATGAGCAATACGGAAGGAGTACAGCCAGCGCTCAATACTTTCTCCAGTTGGCTGGATACTTAGGAATACCCGTGATAGCTTGGAATGCTGATAATTCTGGTCTCGAGAGGGTGAGTTATTTAATTAATTTTTTTCACGAAGTATCTCGCTTTGAAATTCGGGATAAGTAGTTAAATAATTTTTTAAAGTAACAAAAAATTATTTAGCTTTTAAATACTAAACAGTATAACATCTTACTTCTGAAACTGTCACTATAAACAAAAAAAATTTAAAAGAAACGCCAAAAAGTTTCGAGCTGTTAGAATTCTTCAAGTTCCAAAAGCTGATTCTTATTCTTGAGCAAAAAGTATTTTTTAATCACAGAAGGTTAAGAGCGATAATTCGCAATTTTCTTTTTTGTAATGTTGTATCAGCTTGGATCGCTGATCTCTTAAGGCTGATGTTTTATTAAAAACACTTACATATAGAATTAGTACATAACAAGAAGTTGTAAATGATTTTGGAAAAAAGATTACACTTCACCTAATATTATTTGATTAAGAGATCACATTTAATTGAAATTTTGAATTAAAAAAAAAATCACTTTGTCAAATAGTCTTATTTCAAAATTATGTTTGCACGTCATCTGTTAGATGAGGATAATAACTGAAGATTCCAAAATTTAGAGGTGATATTTATATTCAAAAGCATGTACATGAGAACACCAACATATCAACTTGTTGATTATATGTAAAATAAGATAAACATTATACTTTCAATTTTTGTAACACTAGTTTGTACCTGTGATTTACCGCATAAATATTCTCTTTTCTATTAATACTATTGTTATTGATCTTGATATATACCGTTTTAGAAATTATTCGTTCTTTCTCATTAACTTCCAAATCAAGAATCTTTATGTTTTTCAAATCAAATTCATAAATATCAGGGCCACAATGCACGTTTGTAACAAATTTTCTTCACATGCCATCAATATGCTCTTCTATGCGTACTTCTAGCATTCTTTTAGTTTTACTTACATAAGAAACAGAGCTATTATTACAAAAATTGTTATAAAGAACATTAATATAATCCGATTTGTTCAAAAAATCTTTAACTAGCTTAACAACAAATAATAAGAATGGTTTGATAAGAGGTATTACAGATCTGTTAAATTGTTCAAATATATAAGAAGTTCTGGGAAAAATCTTTTTAATATATGGTAAAAAAAATTTTGGTTGACGGGTCAATGACAGAGTTGTTTTGATCAGGTATATATTTGTTTTTTTGGTTTACGGATCTTTATTTGTTGATTAAAGAAATGTACTGGACAATTATTGTTTTGCAATAACTAAGTGCAAATTAGCTTATTGTTGTGATATTTATATTATAAGAAGTCATTATCATTTAAATATTTTAATATTTTTTAAGTATTCTTTCGTAATATTTTGAAAGGTTTTTTATTTTATCCTTTATAAATATTAAAATGTGCTAAAATGTCATTCATTTTTTTATGAAATCTCTTTTGTACAAACAAAAGATCTTTCCTCAAAAGTGATATGAGTGTCTTGTTTCATATAGCTACATATATTTCTAGCCATTTTATTTCTTATTTCTTTTCTGGTAGTATCTGTAATGACTACTTATTGTAAAGATTAAAAATTAAAGTATTGATAATTTTATAGAATTGTTTAGTCACAAATTTAATACCATTTTTTGCTATTGTAACATTTATCACAAACAAAAATGTGAAACTTTGCTATCAAAAAAAAGGCGTAAGCCGACTTTTGGGTTAAGAACCTGATTGATAAAAAAATTTTCGCTGAGGTTCTGCACTATACAATACAGATAATACTACAAACAAAATAAGATCTTTTTCATGAAAAAATGAGGACTACAAATTCCTTTATCAAAAAGAATTTGGATATCTTTTTTTACATCTGCTGACAAAAAAAATGTCTCTGTTTGCTTGTACAAAAGAGATTATATAAAAAAATGATATTTTATCGCATTTTAATATTTATAAAAGATTAGATGAATATCAACTTAAAAAAAATACAAGAGAATGTTTAACAAATATTTTATGATTCAAATGGTAATGCCATATTACAATATGAATATCACAACAATGAGCTAACTTGCACAAACAATGTAATACTATAGATAAAAGCTACGGTTTACCAAAAATATATAAGAAAAATACACTGCTTCGTCCTATGACTTTTTTAACCAACAATCAAACTCACTTTTGAGAAAAACTAACATATAGGAAATCATACAATTTTATAAGAACTTCTTAATCGCGGATTGATAATAGTCTAGATTCAGAAAGTCTTGATAAAAGGTTTCACTACATTTATTCTAATTGCGAAATTCCTTTCAAAGAGATAAGAAGGTAGACAGAATTTTTGTTTGAAAATATTTATTTCGTTTTAAATGGAAATATATATATATATAACACGTTTATGGCACTCTGATGGGTTCACTCATTTCACCCTTATTTGCAGATATGGTTATGGATGACCTGGAAAGTTATTGCATAAAAATACTAAAAAACAAGCATGGTGTCACGCTTCCTTTTTATCATTGGTACCTTAATGACACGATTTTATGTGTTAAGAAAGACCATATCAATTTTATTACTGACACATTCAATTTTTATAACGACAATCTGCATTTACCTCTAAACTTGAAAACAATAATATTAAATGTTTAGACATATCTCTAATAAAATAAAATAATAAAATTACCACCAGGTGGTACCACAAGTCAAATTTATAAGGAAAAACGGTTAATTACTTTTTAGGTCATGTAACACAAGTCAAAAAGAATGTTATATAACTCGAAAGCAATAAACTCATTACACAGAAAATTTTACACAAACGATGTGAACATTATTACGCATTTATTACAAAACAATGATCATCGGAGTAATTCAATTATTTAATAAATTCAGATGCAAAAACTATCAATAAAATATCTAACAGATCAGAAAAAGTCAGCATGAAAACAATTATTAGCCCGTTTTCTACAATTTTGTTTACAATACATAAAAAGTTTATTGAAAAAATTTCTCATATATGTATTTGAAAAACTTAACATGTCTGTACTACATTCGATAAAACTTTTCTTGACAGAAATCGTTAAGCTAGTTGAAGATTTGTCAAATAAATAAAATGACATTATTGTTGTTTGTAAAATTTGTTGTGCAAATTATTCTGCTTCTTATGTGGATGAAACCGAAAGAATGTCAGAAGTACGTATAAAAGAGCATACAAATAAAAAGAAAAGGAAATTTTTTATAAATGTACATTGTAGCTCCAATAATCATAAGCTCAATTAAAAAAACACAACAATTCCTAATTTTGAAACTCATGATCAAAAACGATTAATTTCTGAAGTGATATATATTAAGATCAATCTTCACAGTATATTCTAACCGAATACGACTCTCTCGTTTTCACCGAGTGAGTCTCGTCCACCCCGAAAGATAAATGACTTAATGGTATAATAATAATAATAATAATAATAATGATGACATCACAGTGAATCTCCTTGATATTATTTATTCAAATTTGCGTAAAAACGTTGCAAACATTTGAAAACTACAATTATCTGACGACGGATAATTTTTATCTGCCTCTTGATAAAAATTATTTTACGTAGGAAAATTGTAGTTATCAATTGTTTGCGACGCTTTTATTCAAGTTCAGAAAAATGATATCTCAGGGACTTGATTAAGAAACCAAAACTCAAAATCCGAACTCAATAGAACAATCTCAAGATCTATGGATTAACGTCTCTGTTAATAAATTTTAATAGCGAAAATTAGAAAAACAATATCAAAAAGACAATTTGTGCAAATCAAATTTTTTTATGTTCAACAAAAAGGCGCAAAAACATATTAAATCTAAAATTCAGATATTTAAAAAAACATGTCTTAAAAAGTTCAATTTATGCAAAACTATGCATAGATAGACCTTAGGAGATAGAAAACGGAAGTGAGGGTGAGGATAGCTTAGTTGTCTTCTTCCTAATTCTCTCCCTCTTTCTTCCTTTTTTTATCTAATTTTCCTTTATAAAATATTTGTGGGATCCACTGTGAATAGTGCTAATAAAAAATAGGATTCTTGTGCAAATCACAAATTCAATACTGCGTTACAAAATATAAACTATAGTGTTTAACTTAGTGTAGTTATATTAGCGTGCAAAAGTTTTTGGCCACAGTGGTTTTCTTAACTATTTCCGACAAAGCTAACTCAAGAAAATGTATATTTATATTAGAACTAGATGTACTACTTGTACTGAACAATGAGATAAATCACAGCTTTTGAAAGAAAATTTAATCGGTTTCATCGTTTATATTCTATATTCGCGTTTGCAAAAGTATTGGGCCACTATACTTACATATTTCTGAAATATTCACCTGGTCCGCTTGTGGACTTTTTCACATTCGTCAAGTGTTTCAGGCATTAGATCAAGTTATCCCACGGTCAATATGCCGCGATGTAAAAATTTCAAATTTAAGAAGCCGTGATAAACCTTTCTGGAAAAGGAAAGGCATCTGGCGAAATTGCCGCTTTATCAAAAATTGGTAAAAGTACAGTGAATAGAATAATTGACAAATTTACTTCTACTAAGTGTCTATCGGACCTTCCACGATATTTTAGACCACGGAAAACGATTTTACGTGTTGATTAAATCATTAAATGCAAACCTACCACAGATATCAAGAAAACTGCATCTGAAATTGCTCAAGAACTTCACGATGAAATCCTCGCCAATGTGTCTCGTCAATGAGCACGGTGTCACGTCGTCTACAAGATTTAGAACTATTTGGCTGCGTTGGTGTTAAAAAACTTGTAATCATCAAGAAAAATCAGAAGGGCCCATTCACATTTGCACGAAAATCCCGACACCGGACTCCAAAGCAGCGGAGTAAAGTACTTTTTTATGACAAATTAAACTTTTATCCGTTTGGAAGTGACGGAAAAAAAGTACGTTCGACGTCCAAAAAGCGCAACATACGATTCCCGATATCAAATTCCAACGGTTAAACATGGGGGTGGATCAGTCATGGTTTGAGGATCTATGTCTTCGCGAGGTGTGGGAAAACTGCACGAGACTAAAGGCATCATGGATAGTGTGATATATCGAGATTTTTTGTCAGAAAAATTGTTACCAT
>JAUELO010000150.1:2549500-2572045 GCA_032357855.1 Amphibolips quercusostensackenii
TTCATGTTAATTTTAATTTTCTATTTTAAATTTTCTAAAATTTTCTGGGGTTTCCATACTTTTCCCTCACCCTGTACGTGAAAATATAGCATTTTAGGAAAGAATCGCCTCAACTTTTTTCAAAACTATATTTTAAAAATCGTAAAAAATAAAATAGATTTCTTTCTTTTCTAGTTTCTTTTGGAATTCAAAAAAAAAAGAAAGTTACTTATCGTTTGTTTAAAAAAATTTTGCAAATATAATGTATGATAATTTCTGGTTTTATAAAAATCTTCAATTACACGATACGTTATCAATTGTCAAGTTAATGCAATTAAAATTGTTGATACAAAATTTTTAACAAATTTTTTTCAAGAGTGAGCATTTTTTTCGCCCTCAACGTAGGTCATTTCGATGCTTTTTTTAAAGCAGTTTGCGAAGATTGTCTTACTTTAGCGACATCAATAACGTTTTTTGAGATACTCTTAAAAAACTAAAAGTGACAAGAAACGATCACGCACATGCTATTTTTTGCTAAATTTTATGCAGTTCTGAATCATACGATGCTCACTCACTTTTTTATTTATTTTTGATTTTCATATAGTTGTGAAACACCGAAAATTAAAATATGGATAAATTAAGATCTGATGCCCAGTACAGCATTTAGTACAATAAATATGTCTTAAATCACACAGCATTGAAATTTCAGTGAATTTGCAACACTTTTTTTTGTTTCTTGCGAATATCTTAAAAACCGTTATTGATGTCGCTAAAGTAAGACGACTTTCGCAAATTGTCTTAAAAACGCATTTAAATGACCTGCAGTGAAAGCGCGTAAAAATTTCTACACCTGAGAAAGATGTTAAAAATTTTTTAATAATAATTTCAATTGCAAATATCTATTAAACTATACCTGATAGCACTAAACAAAAGCTAGATTGGTGTTCAACATTGAAAAGTACATCGGAAATGATATGTCGCATTCAGCGAAGTCATAGGTCATAGGTCATTTTTGTTGATCTGTCTTATTTACATCATACTTTATCTGTTTTAGTTTTGCGACCCGTATAAAACTGAAGAAAAAAACGTTTTCACTACTTAAAATATAAAAATCAAGATTAAAAAAAAGCAAAAGAAAAACTGAACTTTTAATATAAGACTGGTTTCGGTCATGACTTTTCTTGGCCTTAATCCTAAATCGAAAGAATCCAAACCTAAACAAGCAGGACCATATAAACCGATTCTGTTGAATTTAGACGCATGAAGCTACCTGATACATCCAACGCGCTGTGTGTGCACATATTCTCTGTTGGCCCAGTGGCTCCTCTCATCGCGAAACTGTGGAGGCCATCAGTTTGAGAAATATCGGAAACCGGGGGGTATTATAGCGAGAGTTATGGGCAAAATAAAAAAAATAGTAGGGAGGTCCTTTTGTAGTAATTTTTCTAAAAACCATTTCAATACTTTGTCATTTTTCTATATCTGGCTTTGATTTCGAGAACAACTGGAAATTTGTATTTTTTTAAATTAAACTAAATTATTTTTTTCAAAAAGAGCTTAAGCAACCTTGAAAATAATCTTATTCAATTACAATTATCATTAAGTTTATTTATTTATTGTGATATTTAAAAAAAAAGTGCTACGAATTTAAGAATTAAACTAGAAAATATAATATTGCAGGAACTTTTTTAATTAAATATGAACAGGTCTTCTGAAATATATTTATGTGCGGTTTTTTACCTCTTCAAGAACTTTCTCACGTGTGAAAAACTCTTTTATGGAAAAAGCTATGAAAAGAGGTAAATTGAATTTTATGCTTTTATCTCACATTGAACAATAACCGGATGGATGATTAAAAGATATAAAATTTTACACTAGAGAAAAATTGATGAATTTTCTGTTTTCCTTTTCACTATGTAGCCTTCTTGATTTACAATATGTCTTATCAGGATATCCATAACCGCCTTTCTCCTACATCTTTATCACATCATTTTTACATCAATCACTACCTAATTATTTTAATAAGTAATGGCACTTATTTTAACTGAATTCTCTAGCTATGCTGCGACCCCCCTCTCTCCACCTGTTATACATCCATCCCGTACAAGTTTCTATGTCACATCTACCTAATAACGTACTCTGCATTTTCTCTTCACAACCTGCTCCAACCACATGAATTCTTTCACTTTAGTTTGCAGTATCTACATAGCTATCTTCTTCATCTCTTTTGCTTTTATGCTCTCTTTGAATATCTGTCAATCCTTCTCTTTTTATCACCATATATTATTTACTTAATCCGTCAATCGATCTCGATCAGTATGTAACCTTTTTTAATCTCTGTTTTATATTTCATCATAGTCTATAGTTTCTGCTTCCCCAATCCCTTGATCTCTAAAAAACTCTCTTTCTTCTTTCTCCTGTCGTGTTAATTCTTCGTCTTTCTTTCTTGTTTATTTTACCTCTATATAACACTTGATTACTTACTTATCTGCCTTTCCCTCCTTTAGTTTCTCTTTAACTCTCCATTTCCTTTATTGGTAGCACTATCCTTTTTTTCATATTCGTGTCCATGCCTGCTACTATAATACAATTGAGAGCTTAGAGAACAAACTCACTCTAGCTAAACAAAAATACCTCCTATTTAACCTCCCACTCTGACCTTGTTGTTTGTCTCTCTGAATAACTCTGCTACTCTTTTTCTTGAAGCTTTACTTATATTCTTGTTCTTCATAGCTTTATCTATTATATGTGCCGTCAGTGAAACGCCGCCTTGAAAGACACCCTCTATCCCTATAATTCTCACCCTTATTCACTTATCCCTTTTTCCAATTTCTAGCACTATTATTTTTCCATATTTCTGTTTAATTCTCTTTCCTGTACAACATGTTGCACACATTCCATGCACACTACTTTAGTACAGGAGCAACCTAAGATGACAACCTCGCTTTAGCTAACCGAAAATATCTCCTATTTGACCGCCCACCCTGATCTTACTCTGTGTTTTTATAAATATATTTGTCACTCATTTTTTCAAAACTTTTTTTACCTTCCTGTTCTTTATAGCTTCATTTAGTTTCTGTCCTATGAGTGAAATGCCGCCTTCGAAGTCACCCTCTCCCCTTCAATTCTTACCCTTATTCACTTATTTCTTCTCACGATTGGTATTCCAATTTTTTATATGTTCTTGTCCGATTCTTCTTCCTCTACACCATGTTGCACGCATTCCATGCCCAATACTTTAATACAAGAGAAAGCTTAGAGGACCTCGCTCTGGCCAACTAAAAATATCTCTTATTTGACCTTCCACCATGATCTTACTTTTCATCTCTCTAAATATCTCTAATAGTCTTTTTCTGAAACCTTTTCTTAACTTCTTGTTCCTTATAGCGTTATTTGTTCCCTGCCCCGCGAGTTGAAGGCCGCCTTTAAAGTTATTCTCTCCTCTAATAATTCTTACCCTTATCCACTTATCTCTTTTCACGATAAGTAGCACTATCCTATTTTTCTCCATGTTTTTGTCTAATCCTCTCTTCTCCACATTATGTTGCACACCTTCCACGTTCACTACTTTAATACAGGAGCAAGCTTAAAGGACAACCTCGCTTTAGCTAACCAAGCATATATCCTATCCATCCTCCTACCCTGACCTTACTGTTTGACTCTCTAGATATTTTTACTTTCCTTTTACTTAAGCCTTTCAGAATCTTCTTGTTCTTCTAAGCTTAATCTATTCGCTATCCCATAAGTGAAACGCCGTCTTTAAAGTCTCTCTCTTACCGTATAGTTATTACTCCTATTCATTTTTCCGTTTTTTACGATTAGCTGCACCATTTTTTTCATATTTCTGTCCAATCCTCTTCTCTTTACACCATGTTGTACGGTTTTTAAGCCCAATACTTTAATGCAGGAGGAATCTTAGAGGCCAGCTTTGTTCTAATCAACCAAAAAAATATCACCTTTTTGAGCTACCAACCTGATATTACTTTTTGTGTCTTTAAATATCTCTGTTACTTTCTTCCCTGAGCCTTCTCTTATTTTCTTTTTTCATAGCTTAATTTCTTGCCTTTCCCATGACCTAAACACAGCCTTCAAAGTGACCCTCTCCCCCTATGATTCTTACCCTTTTTTACTTTTATCTTTGTCACGATTGGTAGCACTATCCTTTTTCTCATATCTACGTCAAATTCTCTTTTCTCCCAACCAAGTTGCACGCTTTTCATGCTTACTTCTTTGATACAGTAGCAAGATTAGAGGACAAACTCGCTCTAGCCAACCAAAAATATCTCCTATTTGACCTCCCACCCTGATCTTACTTTTTGTCTCTCTAAATATCTCTCCTACTCTTTCCCTTAAAACTTCTCTCACATTCTTTTTTCCATAGCTTTATCTCTTTCCCGTACCATCACTTAAATACAGCTTTAAAATCCACCCTCTTCTTTTGTAATCTCAACACTTTTTCACTTTTGTCCTTTTCACGATTGGTAGCACTACCCTTTTTTCATGTTTCTGTCCAATTCTCTCCTCTACACATTAAGTTGCACGCTTTTTATGCCCACTTTTTTAATACCTTTCCCCTACATTCAAAAACTTTATTCCTTATTTTATCTATACCTACTGCTTTTTCACATCACATTAAACCAATCAACCTCACGATTCCTTTCCTTGTGATATCCTCTTTTTCGTCTTTATCGCTTCCTTCTTTCTCACTTTTATTATTTTCTCTTTCTTTTGTCCTATTAATTTCATTAAATATTTACTTTTGTATAATATTACAATCTGATTAAAAATTACGATCTAAAAGTCAATCCTGATTGACTCTATTCCTTTCTTTTCTCTTAATATTTACTACATTCCATCCTTATTTCTTATTGCTAGCCCTTTTAGCCTCCTTGACAAACATGTTATTTCCGCCCTTTTTTTCATATTGCTTATCATACTGTTATTAAAATTGTTTGAACAATTTAACATTGTTCACAACAATTTTCTTTCAGAATAAAGGTAGAAAGTCGCGGTTGTTTCTAAATTTTTCAACTTATTTTCAACTTTTTCTCTTAAAAAAGGTAGTAATTATTCAATTTTAACAAACGTAATTTCTTTACCAATTTAATTTTTTTATCTATCTTTCTGAGAATTATGTCAAAAAGTTGCGGCCTTATATGAAATTCCCAGTTTTCGGTCAACTTTTTGCTTGAAACAAGAAAATAATTAATCACGATTAACAAAGAAAGTTGTTTTAAAAATTAATTATTCTTTATTACTATTTTTTCTTTATGAACTACCAGGAGATTGTATTTTTTATTAAATTTTGTGTTTTTCGTTAGCAATATAGTTATGAACATATAAAATATAAATATTAAATAAAGTTGTTATTTAAAAAGTATTATCCTTTTTATTAAATTAATTATTCTTACTTTTACCTGAATATTTAAGCTTAGCTAAGCTTGTTAACATTTTTTTTGTGTCACAAACATGATGAAGAAATAAGTCTTAAGAGATTTATAAAAAAAATAGCAAAATATTCCAAAAATTAAGAAAATGATCTGAAAGATTCTAATTCAATTTTCCTAATTGTAACCTTTTTTGAAATACTTGAGGAAAGATTTAAATGATTTCAAAATATAATAATAAGTGAGGAAAAAATTTTAAACACAACTCAAGAACTTTAAAAGATTTAAAAAAATTAAAATCAGTATCTAGATTTTTAAATACTCGAATATAAAATTTTTAAGCTTTTTAGGTATTTAAAAAAGTTTTATAATAAAAAAAAAGTTTTCTTAGGATTCACGAAAAACTAAAAGTGATTTTTTATGTTAAATTATTAGTTTTAGAAGGTAATTCTTCAACAATTTTAGGCTTTTTAAAATATTTTCAAAATTGTCAAAAAAGAATGTGGAAGTTTTTTTTCATGCAATCTTATTTTGAAATTAAAATTTTTTTGAATTTCAGAAATGAAATAATTTAGTTTGAAAGATATTAAGAAATCGTAGGAGTTTTAAACAGATAAAAAGTATTTTAAAACTTTAAAAATTACAAAATTATAAAAATTATGAAAAATTACCACCTTAAAAATTTGTTTTCATATTAAACAAAATTCTTAGGGTCACATTGCACCCAGTAAATAATTTTCTTCATAGCACGAAAATGTGCAGTGGTTTTTTAGAATTTTTCATGAAAATGTGGACAAGCTTGCAACGTTGAATTTCAAATAAGTCGAATTTTATAAATTCTAAATGAACTTTGAAAACGTTTTTCACCTTCAAAAAACGTAATTTTTTTCTTAATTTTGTAGTAATTTAAGCAAGTGAATCTGATTTGATGCACAGTGAGACTGTTTTTTATATTGAAAAATCTAATATACCAAGCATGTATTTGTGTTTAGCATTCAAATAAACGATTGCACAAACACAAAAAGTTCGCTAGACTTTAAATACAATTTTTCTTATCCTGACATAAAAAAAGAAACATTTTCATACGAAATAAAAACAATTTTCAATTAAAGATTTTCGAAAATCTAAAAAAAATTAGTTCATGAGGCGCCCTACGTGGGCGCTGACGAAAGTTTGAAGACTTTGAAACCAGATAAAATTGACTTGTTATTGTTGTTGTTGATTTTATTGTTATTTTGATCTGACTTTGGATTACAAACAATATTAGATTTCAGTTTTATATATTTAAATAAATTAAATTAATGATGTGAAACATTGCTGTTCACACCCGCTTCACTCGAAAACATTTTGAGATTGGTCGTTGGGTACCGACTGGAGTTTCATCGACTTCTCCTGGGGTCAATAAGGTAATCCTGCCGCTCACCATGTTTATTTTCGCCCGTTTATTATGAAGCCTATAAATTCCAGCAAGAATATTCCTACTCTGTAATATTGCAAATACTTCACCATCGTATGTCGATAGGACAATTTGCTCTTGGGTTGGCATAGGTCCGTAAACATTATTAGGTCCTGCCCTCAGTTGAAGTGGTTTATCGTCAGGAAAAGTGTATCTTCGAAGTTCGAATATTCGGTTCGGATTAATGCGGGAAATAAGCCGAATGAATGGAAGAATTTCAAGTCCATATCCACTTTTGTTGTGAGAAGGAAGCCTGGTAGGTGGAACCATACACCTCGTAGAAGTCGATGGCCTTGAAGATGACTCTTTCATAGGACTGCGTCTGGCAGGAGGAAACACAGCAGAATGAAACTCGATAGGATGAATCCCGACAGGACGAAACTCGGCAGGATGAAATTCGACAGGATGAAATCCGATGGGATAGAACCCGGCAGGAGGACGCATGACAGGAGGAGACCTAGTCCTGATCCTTTCAGTAGAATCATGTCTGTCAGGAGAATCAGAAGTTCGGGTACAAGAAACACCAGGAATTGGAGCACCATTAGGTAAACAATCGAATTCTGAGCTTAACTCTAGAATAGAAAACCATGTCATCATATCAGAGACGTAATCATTTCAAAAGGTAACATTTTGCCGGTAAAAATGTTTAAACAAATAAAAACTTGCCTTAAAAATTACAAATATTTGAAAAATTCTATCTATCGAGATGATGGTACATTTTTTATCAAATTATCTTAGTTATGTTGTAAAGCAGCTGTGAGCAATAAAGTATGCTGAAATGTTGTAAGACTTCTCTACGGATTTCAGGTATTTTTATGTATTTTCACGGTATGCAGATTACTTTGGGCAAACCGTTATTTTCAATACCCTTAAAAATGTTTGTAAAAATATAGATATATTATGATATTATTATATTTACCAATAGAATTGATGATAACCACCAATTGTAGGACCAGAATGGGAAGAATTTTCATTTTTTCTAACTGAGGCAAAAGTAATTACTGTGTGAGTAAAGGATTCAGTTAACAGAGTGACTAATGATTATTCTAGTGCATTATTACGGTACATAATGTATAATATAGTTCTTATCTCATAAATTATGTAAACCTCGAGCTCGTCCTTGTAAATTTCATTCGTATTTAATAAATCAGTTTTTCAAACCATATGCGGATACGGTTGCCTCTTCCATAGTCAAAGAAATAAAATATTGTTGAAAAATATTCCTTTTTAAATAATTTATGCTGCGCAAAAAATTAATTTTTTCACTGAACCATGCGACAGTCACGTGAATGATGATGTTCTTTCTATTACTTTATGACAATTATCATCAGTCTATAACTATGAAATCCACTATAAACCAATTTTATGCTTATAGCTATTTTTTTAGAATAAGGCTTAAAACTTGCGGTTTTATCTGAAATTCTAACTTTAGGCCACTTTTTTAGTAAGCGTGAAGTATTAGTTAATTTCAGTTAACAAAAATTGTTCTCTATTCAATTTAGTACTGTTTATAAAGATCTTGTTTTGAAATAATTACAGAAAGGTGCGACTTTTTCCAAAGTTTTAAACTTTTTTTCGGCTTCTCAGTAATATACAAACAATGAATAAATGTCAAAGAGATTAATTTTTTGAATAGTGTTACGTTTTTTGCTTGAATATGGTATTTTTATTCTTCTTCTAATGTTTAAAAAATATTGATTTAGAAAAAAAGCTATATTAAATTGAAGATAGAAACAAAGGATGAAATAATAAGGAGTTGGTCGGTGTAGTGCATCAGTAATGTACCCGAAAAAATTTTTTTTTTAAATAAGGACACATATTAAAAAAATTAATTTAAAAAAATTATTTAAAGAGGTTGCAAAGCATTTAAAAAATGAAAAAAATGCAAAAGATGCTAGTAGAATTTTGTGAATTTTTAAAGAATTAAAAAACATGTGGAGAAAAATTTGAATTATTTTCAAAAGCTATTTACATGTTGGAAAAAAAATTTTAAGAAATTTAAAGCTCAAAAGTATATATGAAAACTAAAATCAATAAGCAGATTTTTTAGGATATTAAATACAATTTTAAAGCTTCTTCAGTATACAATCAGATCTTTTCTATTATAAAAAATTCAATGTTTGAAGAATGCCTAAATTTGTATCAGAAATTCAAATGAATTATTGCACTGCTCTACTTTCACAGCGACCTTCAAATATATATATATATATATATATATATATATATATATATTTTTAATCTGCTGAAAAAGGGGAATCGTTTGCTTACTAAAAGGAAGAAATTGCCGATTCGAAATGTTGAAGAATAAATAAAGAATTCCATGAGACACACTGCTGGGGTTTTGAAGAAAGGTTAAATCATTGTCAAGTACGGTACATTGACTTTCTATTGTTATTTTTAATTACAGGTCATTTGTTAGATTTTGCTTTGACTTCAAATCAGAAACAATCTTACATTTTAGTTCTATATTTTTAAAGTTTAATCAATATCATGGAAAATTGCGGCTTATATTCGCCTTACTCGAAAATTTTTTGTGATTGGTCGTTGGAGACCTACTGGGACTTCATCGACTTCTCCTGGGGTCAATAAAGTAACCTTGCCGCTCGCCATGTTGAATTTCGAGCGTTTATTGTGATTACTATAAAGTCCAGCAAGAGTATGAGTAGTCTCCAGTATTGCATAGACTTCACCGTCAGCTGTTAATACAACAATTTGTTCTTCGGTTGGCAAAGGCCCATAGGTGTTAGGTCCTATTCTCAATCGAAGTGATTCAATATCAGGAAAAGTGTATCTTTGAAGTTGGAATATTCGGTTTGAATTTGTGCGGGATGTAAGCCGAATAAATGGAAGATTTTCAAGTCCATATCCATTTTTTTTGGAAGAAGGAAGCCTGGTAGGTGGAACCATATTTCTTGTAGAAGGTGATGGGCGTGAACAAGGCTTCTCTGGAGCACTGCGTCTGGCAGGAGGAAACACGTTAGAATTAAACCCGATAGGATGAAACCCAACAGGATGAAATTCGGCAGGTGGAAACTCTTCTAGATGCGATTCATCATCAGAAGACTCAAAAGGCTGAAAGTCGGTAGCAGAAAACTTGGCAGGAGAATGTCTGACAGAAGAAGACCTGACAGAAGGAGACCTGGACCTTGTCCTTTTAAAAGAATTCTGTCTGTCAGGAGAATCAGTAGTTTCGCTGCCAAAAACACCAAGTATAGGCTCACTATTAGATAAAGAATCGAACCGTAAACTTAACTCTGCAACAAGAAGCCGAAGATAACATGCTTAGTCGAATGAGCGCAGCAACAAGAAGACTTATATGGTTGTTTTGAATATTTCAAAACCTTGCCAAATTTTTTCTTTATTGAGAAATTAAAAGCTTAAGAATCATTAAAAAGAAAATTACAATTCTTCTTATATGACTAAACAGTTGCTATGTGATAGTTTCCGGAAGGTTAAGGCTACATAATTTATATATATATAATTATTTCTGAAATTTCATTTTAGTTATATTATCATTAAAATATCTGCGGTTTAAAGTTACCCTAGAATCTGGATGTGCAAATTTATTTTCTTTTCATTATAAATTCTTTAAAATTGCTTATCTTTAAATCGCATAGTGAAATACGTCTTTCGATAGCAAATCCAACAATATAAATAAATCATTTCTGATACAAACGGCAGCTGTTATGTTCTGTTATCAGGATGGTAGTAAAATTTTTATCTCGTAAATCACAGATGCCTTAAGCTTGTCCTTGTGAGTTATTTGTACTTTATAAATCAGTTAAGCGAACACAATTTAGTTACTTTAAACTAATATTTGAAAAACAAAGCAATTTTTCCAAGTCCTGCTTAGAAAAGAAAGTGACAAAGTCTTTTCACACTTTTTGAAATATCTACTCCCCCCCCCAAACTTAAATTAATTATGAAAACTTTCAGAAGTATTCATGATAACATGCTGACATAAATTATTACTTAGTTAAAACAGTAGCTTAATTGTAACTAATTCATATATAAATTTTGTTCTCAATAATTGTCTCAAAATATATTTTTGAAAAATTCTTTCACGAAAATGTGCGTTTGATACACATATTTCCTTACACAAAAAAGGAATGTTACTTTGAATGATTCGGGTAGTAATTAAACAAATTGTACTTAAAAAGACGTTGCTGAAAATGTTCAAAAAAATATATAAGATAGGCGGGGTGGGGGTCAACAAATTTTGTAACCATTTGCTACATGGGGTACAAAAGGAGCAAAAAATTAGCAAAAAGGTTGCTACGTTATTTTTGAATGTTCCCTTGAATTCTAATATGATTTTAAAAGATTTATAGCGTTTTTATACATATCATAGGGTTTTATAGGATTTCGAACATTTAACGCAATTTTAAAAATTTATAGGGATTTTATTATTTTTCAACTGATTTCAAAAGATTTTATAGATTTCACTGAATTTACATACTTTGAAAAATTTAAAAGTATTCAAATTGATTTTTAAAAACTTTCAAGGATTCTATAAGATTTCAGGTTTTTTCAAAAACATCGAGAGATTTCAGAAGAATTAAAATGTTTTAAATGATTTAAAGGATTCTCAAATTATTTTCACAATATACGGATTACGTAGGACAAATTTTTATTTTCGTAAAACTAAAAAATGTATATAAAAGTATAATATTATAATTATATTTACCAAAAAAAATCAAGATAATCGTCAATGATACGACTATAGTAGAAAGAGTCGTCATTTTTTTTTGTAAAAGCTGATTACCGTACTAATCAAAAATTTGGTTAACAGTGTAACCAATGATTATTCAGGTGCTTTATAACAGTATAGACTTTATACTTCATTTCTTATCTCATGAATTATCTATGCTTTTAGCTTGTACTTGTGAAATATTTGTATTCTATAAATCAGTTTTTAATGCCACTGGCAGAGATTGCCTACATATTTTTTAAGTATCTGGAAATTTTCAGAAAGCAATACGAAATTTTTGTTTAAATTATGCAGACAAAAAAAATTCCGCGATATCCACGTGAATATTGCTACTATAAGTGAAACTTTTTTTTTTTGTTGAATAATAATTTTGTTTAGGCTTAGAACATAGAATTATCTTCCACTAGATATCTTATAGTGAAATTAGCGAAACTTTGTTTAAAAATATTTGCTTTTCAGGAAATTGTGCCCCGACGAAAAAAGTGGATTCTGTCACTTCGTGAAGCTTTAGTTTTAAGATTGTTTATCTTCTTCTTCATTTTTTTTTTATAAATACTTTGCTACTTCTCCCTATTTTATTGTTTTAGACTATTTATTATACCTTAATTTCTCAATCATTCCCCATTTTTTTATTAATTGTCTTTTCATGTCTATTTTCTTCAATTCTTTATAGATTACTCCTGTTCCCACTCCTATATCTTTGTCTCTAGACAACTCTCTTGTTTCTTCTATTCATCTTGTCAATTCCATCGCCCTCCTTCTTTTTTTTCGTACATTCTTCAAACACTTTTTTGCTTAATTTTTTTCCTTTTCCTTTTCTTTTCTTTCTTAAGTTCTTTTTCAACTCCTACGCTCTTTTTCGTGACCTTTTTCTTAATTCACCCCTGTGAGTCTCTTCATGCACTATATAACTTAGAATTCTCCAGTCCACCCCTGATATCTATCTAATCTCCTTTGCAGCATCTCTATCTCCCTCCTTTCTTTTCATACCAATTTCTCTGCCCCATAGCCTGATCCGGGGTATGCCAGGATATCAAACTTATTTGCTTATTTTAGTCTTTTATACATTCCCTGAATCCTTTTCCTAATGTTTCATGTTCTCCATTCGCTTGCATCATTAAACAGAGATATATCTTTATTTCCTATATGCTAACGCCTTTCAAACTTGTTGTCAATTTTTTCCTTCTCCCTCACTCCCTTTCTAAACCTTATTACCTTTATTTTTCCCAAGTTTTTTTTAACTTTGTTATTATTCCTGCCATTTCATCCTCATTCTCCGTCCACCTTACTATATCATCCGCATATACCAGTGTATATAGTTCCTCTTTCCCGACTCTCACTCCTTTCCATCATTCTCTTTTTTTAAATTGATAAGCATTGCTGCAATTTACTTTTTTTTTTGTTCCGATTGTTCGATTTATAATATAATTTAGCCCGCTAATATTATCGATCATTTTCATACCTCTCTTATTCCTATCTGATTCAGTGGAGTTATCCTTTTGGCTCTACTGAGAATGAAAGATTTGCTACTGGAATGTAGCTGGGTTAGAAAAAGAAAGCATATTAAAGGCTATTGGCGTAATATAGGTAAGGGAAAGAGGAGCTAAGGAAAAAAAGTAAATAGGGCAAAGAAATGGATGAAATGATGATGAAAACAAAGAGAGATTTACAGAGGAAAAAAAGATAGGAAAAAGCTAAAGGAAGAGAAAAAAATAGAAAACGGAAGAAGAGAAAAGCAAAAGATAAATGTAAGATCGTAAAGGTATATGTAAAAGGGGATATGGGTAAGAAAAAAGAGAAGTTATAAGGTAGCTTATGATAGGCAAGCAAAAATAAGTCAAACAAATCAAAGAGGGAGACTCTAATTTAATAACAGCAAAAAATTGAATGCACTAGATGGAAGAAGAAGGGAATGAAATTGGAACAAATTTCAAAAAAAGTAGTAGATAAAAAAGGGAATTCACTCAATAACTCAGAGGAGTTGGGATCGTTTATCTTAAATGGGAGTATACAGAGAGATTAAGAAAAGTACACGCATACGTAAGAAATAAGAAACAGTAATAGACTATTTTATTGTAATGCTGTGTTAAGAGGAAAAATGAAGGCTAGAAATAGAGAAAAATCTAATCTTATATCACTTCCTTTTAATAATGACGGTGGAGAACAGAAAGGGAGATGACCAAAAACTGTCAGTGTAAATAAGACCAAAAAAAAATTGTCAAAAAATTCAAATATTTAGCAGAGGGAATAAAAGAATTTAAAAAAAAGATAAAAGTGGTCAGGATAGAAGAGAAGAATTTATCTGGATTAAGGAATATTAGACGAGAAGATGGCCGTGGAAAAGAAATTCAGAAAAAAAAATTAAGAAAAAAATCTATCATACAAAAAAAAAGAAATGAAGAAAAAAAAACAAGCAGGAAAATCTGTGCAGAAAAATACAGGAGAAAAGGGTAGCACAGAAGAAACAGTATAGAAAGTAGTAAATAAAGATAAAAAAGAAAAAGGGGTTGATCAGAAGATTAAAGTGTTAGAAAAGAATAAACATTTTATAAAGTTTATAGGTGGAGTGGAACAGAAAAAAACTAAAAAAGATACAGTGGTACCAATAGTAACAAGAGAAGAAGGGGTTTAAGATGATGAAGTCACAATCTATCATATTATAATAAATTATTTACGGGGAAAATATTCTAACATGTTTATTAAAATTATAGAAAATTCAATTTATTTTTAAACATGTAAATTTAAATTGAAATATTGTCAAATTCTTGCAGGTGTTCATTTTGATACAAGCAGCACGAGTTTGGTGAACGAGATTGCAACGGCAATAAAAGTATATGCTTATGGAGTAGAAGATTTTGTGAACGATCCCACAAATTCAAATCTAGGATTGAACACTCGTCTGAGTTGCGATGGTCCAGGGGAATCACGATGGGATACCGGAGACCGATTTTTCAAGTAAGCTTATTTTATTTTTCGAAATAAATCTAGAACGAAAATTACAGACATTTGCATTCTTAAATTATTTCTTTTATTATGAGTCAGAAAAATCTATAATCTAAAAAAAAAATAATGAGGGCGAGTAAAATTTTAAATAATACTAGCTTTATCAATTGCGTGCCATGCACGTGTGTAGTTTTTTAATTTGTGGCAAAAAATAATGTTATGTGGTAGTCTAGGTAAGAGAAGGCAAGTTAGGAACTAAGAAAGTAAAATAGTAATATTGTAGAAGACGAAATGGAAAAACAATCTCTAATAATGATACGTATAAAAGTTAGATAAATAAACCAGTGTATTATTTACCAAATACAATTAGACATATTCATTAAATATTTAAAAAAGGATGCATTCCTGATTGTCTGCTGCAGTTTGATTCAAAGGTGTGATTCACAAACTGTGAAGACCCTTTGGAATTTTTATGTGCAGGGTTGTGGTATTTCTAGCACGGACATTTTTTTACCAAGTTAAGACTATATTCTTTTATTTTTACTAACAAAGTATAACAGATTTTCAGAAAGTATATAGAAGCCTTTTCATCAAATAAACTGTCTGGCCGGTTGTCCATAAAAAATTGCCTTCTTTCAGCCACATTAGGTAATTCTCATCTCTCTCTAAAAGAAGTTATATGCTCGCTTTCAGGAGCATCCGTAATATTCCCATAAACAATGCATTTATAACTAAAGAAAAAAAAAGGATTAATTTTTCAAACTTTAGAATTCGAATAGGAGTTAGAAGAGATAATCTCTTTTAATTTAATCGTTGTAGGGCACTAAATGTTTTTCTAGATATTTCACTGACCTGTTCTTTCCGGAACAGCGTTTGGTAACATAAAAGACAAGATCCTTGAAACACATTCAGCAAATGGAATACTAAGCTTCTGTATCTGTAAAAGCCTCAAGGTCTGTTTGCTACAGTCCACTTCACAATACGGTTGCTGCTCTCCTTGACCCTATAGAGTAGGCTATTAAGTGCAGTGATAGATCCGGAAAGATACAGCCTGAAATCATCCGCATATTTATGATAATTTTAGTGTTGAAATTTACAACCGAGGTCAGAAGTATAAATATTAAATGATATAAAAGATAAAGTAAAGCCCTGCGGGAACCCCCTCTTCACCTCTTTCTTAGCTAACTGCTTCCCTTTACTGTTACATATCCTCTTAGACCAGTTGCACACATAAGATTAAAACCACTCAATTCCTTTGTTATGAAGAATAAGAAATCTAAGACTTGACAAAAGCAGATTATAATCCACAGTATCAAGGGCCTTCAAGAAGTCAACGTTGACTACGACAGTGATATTTCTATCATACATTGCTTGCTTAAGATCAGATGTCATTTTTAAAGAAGACGTGATTATACTGTGACTCGCCGTAAAGCCTGACTGCATTGGTTCCATTATATAATTGGTGTCAAGGTAATTCGAAAATTGTTGATAAACAATACGCCTAAAAGGCTTTAATATGGCACAAAGGATATAATAAGGCAAAAATTTCAATGAAAGATAGGGTTAGAGATTTTCCAAACAGGTCAAATGATAGCCTTTTTTCAGGAGTCCAAGAATATCCCAACCTCTTGGAAATTGTAGCGGTATTGTAAATATTAAGAAGAACTGCAAAAACGTCAGGAAGAGCTAGGCATACCATTTAAATAGAAATACCATCTGATTTCAGAGCATATAATCATACTTCTGATAGTATTTTAGAGAGATTGTCATTAAAGAAATAAAAAAAAAAGTTGAAATCGTCAAATGTGGTGGATGCAGGGCAAAACAAAGGGGGTACAAATTCAGAAGTTAAGTGGTCAGAGTAAAGAAGGTATTTAGCAGGTAGTCGCGAGCACAATTTTCGTCAGTAGGTTTATATTGATAAGGAATTAGATCTCTCAGTTGAGCTTCGTTTGTTATTGCGTCTTTTAATCAAATTTTTTATTTCGGAAAAGATCCAAGCAGAAATAATTTTTTTGTTTATAGCAGGTACAAAGAAGTGAATTTGTTAAATGCTTAAGATAAAAATAAAGTTAATTTGCTGACTTTTCTGATTATATCTACCTGAGCATACAAGTCTTTCCAATCACAAGTAAGAAGGTGCTCAAGAGAATCGGACTTTTGTTTGACAGATTGCGTACAGAAATTAGGCTTGTTGTCAGCGAATCAGTGTTGTATAATAATGAGGTCATGGTTAAAAAGAATAAAAACATCGTGTTAAGAGTGCGAATGTACTTTATCTAAATCGTCTATTATCTAGTGATACGCATACTAGAAGAATCATTGTGGTCGATCATAGGTAAGAAGGTGCTCACGGGGATCGGACAAGTTTATATTTGACAGACACGTACAGAAATTAGGCTTGTATTGAGAAGTGTGTTACTAGTTAATAAGTGTTGTATAATAATAAGGTCATGGTTAGAGAGGATAGAAACATCGTGTTAAGAGTGTGAATATACTTTATCTAAATCATCTATCATCAAGTTAATACGCGTACTAGAAAAATCAATGTGGTGGGTGTTGTTATGGTGTACAGTAACTAGTCTCGTAGAATATACCAGTGAATTTATGTATGTGGTTAAATTATTTGCTGCAGTATGGGTTATTTAGAGATCTTCTGCCAAAAATATATTATTATAATTAGGTATTGAAGAAAAATGTCAGATTCTAATTCATCACCATAGGTGTCATCCGAAGGTTTGTAATTCAACTCGTCTAATACACTCTAACGTGGCGATAATACTTAAAAAAAAGATACTCTAAAGTAGGATGAGTAACTGTAGCACTTACTCCCATCCTAATACCCTTAAGACTGTCATAGATGTACAGACAGTCCCCACCCCATCTTCTCTCATTTCTATCTCTACAATAAAGCATACAGTGATCGAAAGCAACAAAATTAGGAAGACGATTTGGCGAAAGACATGTTTCAAAGACTGCAATGGTATGGTAGGAGCAGAATATGAAATAGTGTTTAAATTCGAGGTAATCAGCAAACAAAAATTGAGCGTTAACACTGAAAATATTTAAGATTCATATTGAAAATGTCAAGTGATTAGTATGAAGCTGCAAGTTACCTCAACGAAGGTTAGCTTATTGAAAGAAATAGTCGAAATAGAAATATCATAATCAGTAGCCAACTTATCCTAATTTAAGTAATTGCAAATAAGGTTAAGTACATAAGCATGAAAATTCAAGAACACCGTAAAAGTATTATCTCTAATATAGGGCAAGAAACAATCTTAGAGTTATTTATAGAATTTGATTGTACGGGTACATCCTCAGATTTTTCATATAAAAAATAAAGCTGAATATGGTGTCATCGACATTATAATGACTCAACGGATGTCATTGTAAAACATAATCAATCCCAATAGCATAGTTAGAATAACTGAAAAACCTTTAAGTTATTAGGTCGAGCCCCTTGATTGTCTGCAGATTAGCCAGGTATATTGGTCAAGATCCATTATCCTTGCGACAAAAAAATTGTCCGCTCACAATTCATAGATACTTGATTGTTTTGTCTTTACTGATACCCAAGGCAATGGCGTAGATTTTCTCTTTAAAGATGAAAAGGCCTTGCGTAGGCAGACAAGTTATTTCGTCTTTGCTTGGCCACCCTAGTTTATCAGTAGATAACTCTCTAAAAACCTTCTGTCTCTCAATGAAATTGTCTCGGAGTATCTGATTTTTGAGTTTCGCAACAATGATAGGGGGAAAAGGTTTCCGAGAGTACAGGTGTTTTGATAATTCTGTAGATTGGCTACATCTTTCCTTAAGAAGAGAACGTAAAGAGACTTAGCTATCGAGTCTATGATAATATTAGATCTTTATATGATTTCATAGAAAAAACATAAACTTCCAGAGTAGTTCGAAGGGCCGTCTGCTCGTTCACATTAAGCGCATGCTCAAATGTAGCCACCTTCAGTTTCAAATCATCAGCATTTTTTTTAAATTTCAGTCATATTCTTCTTTCCCATTTCTGATGCTTTGAGTACAGAGACAATTAGTACTCTCAGAAATATCTGCCATTGCTGATAAAGGGGCAAAAGCGTCAGGTGAAGACGTACCAATAGCGTGGCAAATATTAATTGCAGGTTTTAAAGACAAAATACCATCCAAAAAGGCAAAGGCGTTTTTTCAATTTTTAAATTCGTACAGGCCAGATAGATCAAAACGCCACACATTTGAAACACACCAGCACTTCAGGTTCTCCTGTGGGAATCACTTCCTTGCACTTCGGACACGTACCTCTTGCTCTAAATAAATAATGACAGTCATTATATAATTAAACTTACTGAAAGAAAGAAACTAGTTGTTTCCAAAAATACCAGTATGCTTAGATGCACAAGGCACACACGAAATCACAACTTGCTAATTTTCATCCAAAAAAAGAGTAACTAAAACTCGCGAAACTGCAGATTTCCAGACTGCAGCAAATTGACACGTCCGCTCTAATCTCCGTTACCAACAGGGTTACGTGTTGAAAATATCCCTTTTTTTACATTAAATTGAAATACGGAATCATCATAATACTGAAAATATACTTATCTAAAATCAAATATATTTTTAAATATTTCACTTAGCAAATGAAGACTTCATACTACCTAAAAATTAATTAAAAATCAAAATAAATTTGCTAGAATTAAATCGAAATCTTTTGAATAAGATTTAATAATAAGTACCGAATAAGATTTATTAAAATTAAGTTTAATTCAGTGTGAACAATATAGATTGCGGCGACTTATTGTGAATTCAAAGGTAAAATATAAGAATACTTTTTTTCAATTTTTAGATTAAAATAGGTTTTTTTTCAAGCCGTTGGGATTTCGCGATAAGCGGTCTGACGGAATTGAAAAACAGTGTAGTTATTTTTATCTCGCCTAACATTTTTTTTCCTAATTCAATGTGATTGATTTTTGCAGGTACCTCAGAAACGTTTCTGTAGAAGGTGAACCCGGTAAACCTAACATCGAGTTTACCCAAGATGGTGTTCTGAAGGCTGCGGAATTGAAAATCATGAATGTTCGCCCTGGAGCGAGCAAGCATCTTGTGTGGGAGGAAGTAAGTGATTTTCTTTTAGGAATTAATTTATTCACAACAAAATCTATTTTTCTCTAGAATTTTAATGGTACATTTGCTTGAGAGTCAAACTAACGCCTTCGATATATGCCTTGATTATTTTCCTCTAGGATTTATTTCCTTGTCAATAAATCCGAGACTTAAGCTTCTTTCAGTCATATTCTCCTTCTTAATGTCCCGTTATTCCGCTCTCGTCAATATTCAACACTTCCCCTTCACCTCTCAGACATTTTCTTACCAGACTCTTCCTGCATTCCCTACTTTCCCTGTACTTACTCAACTATTTCCCCCTTCCCAACTTTCTACTACTCTACTCCCCTGTTTTCTCGCTCCCGCAAATAACACTCTTCTTCTTTCCCTACCCTTCTCTAGCCATCACTGCTCCTCTACTACTAACCTTTATTTCTAATGAATCACCATACTCCTCATCATACTTCTTCTGCATAATTTCTTTTTCATCCCTTCCAATCAATATCTCTCACTTCTTCCCCCACTCTTTCTTTCCGTCTTTCTCCTCTTATTTTTCTTCACTTGGCTTACATCTTTCAGAATAATTTTCTCTAACGTACCCTACTCATTCTTCCTTCATTATTTCTACTTTCTCTTTTTAGTTTCATTTGCATTATTGAACGTTAGCTTTGATTGAGAGAACTTAGTTCATTAAATCTAGAACAGTAGAAACTAAAGTTGAAGGTTACAAATTCTGTATCACTTTCGCAGCAACTCTTGATATTTCATTATTAAATAATTTCTTTCAAACAGGATCAGTTAAACAGGATTAGAAATGATTCTATAATTAAGCTGGCTCTCTTTGCAATAAAACTACCCACCCAAATGCGGAGAACAATAGAGGAAATCCTGTATTTTTATTTTAATGCTCTTTTTGTTGTTGTTATTCTGACTAACCTTTTTGTGCCCATAGCACTTGTTTTCTTTTTTTTCTTTCTTACTGATTTCACCCAGATACAAAAAATACCGCGATTTTCGCGAACGAGGATAACAGGAGGATATTTGAGAGGCTTTTTTATCATTGGGCGAAATAAGGGAGAAAAATCAGCACGGATGGAATTTGTTATAATTCTGCTATTTTTTCTCGAAAAGTACTGCTAAAACAAGACACAATTATTAAAAAAGTTCAGACTATGTCTCGTTTCACCAGTTGCTGTTTAGGACAAAAGTATAGGAAAGGTCACAATCTTATTTCGGGAATTTGACAAGTCCTAAAAATATTTTTGGACAAGGGTATCAGAAAAGTTCAATAATGTTTTTTTTGAAATTTTGTACTTTTGTCATTTAACGTTAGTCTTAATAAGGTTATAAATAATGGGCTGGTCCCTTAGTCATGTTATCCAACTATAAGGACAGGAAGTGTACCTTTATGAAGTGCTCTATGATTTTATTATTCGTCTTAGTTATTCCATCCAAAGGCAATATTATTGCTTTCTGTTGACGTGGTGAGTTACCCGTTCAAGGTTCTCTAGAGTCTAGTAGTGTTAGATTTCTTCCACATTTGCTGACAATACCCCTTTTTAGTATTCTTTATCGAATTATCATATCCTGTTAAGATTATCCTCTACATGTCCTGATTTCCATTCTTTTCAGCCCTGATAAAGAGGCGTCTTGTATCCTTCTTTAGGTCTTTGAGTGCAGGATTTTACCAAGGCTAATTCTTGTCTGCCTTTTTAGTATGAAGATGACAATAGTCCTCATATGCTTCAATCATGCCTTTTTATAAGATGTTAAAAGCAAATTCTACTTCTTTCAAGGACCTGATTCTGACTAGCATAGCACCCAGTGAACTGCTAAAATTTCCACTCTCAGTACCTTGGTTGATTTAGGGCTCCTTTGCCTTCAAACCTAGAGTATATCGGCTGTTGAGGGGAAATATATCTATCTTATACTTATCAGAGACAAGATCTGTTACCTCATGTCATCTAGATGTCACGAAGGTTAATGTGTTACGTTGATTCAATAAAGTTAAATCAGTATTTAAAAGATAATCCAATAAAATAAAACTCCTTTAGTTGGTGTTCCTACTACCGCAAGCCAAATGACGTGCATTAGCATCATATTCGATTAGTTATGTCCATCCTTCAATACAGCAGTACTCCTTTAGATTTCTCCACGCCTAAGATCATGGTGGAGACTGGGAGTTAAATGGTAGGTACTCTAAGTAAATTATTATAGATTGGCGTTTGTCTTTTGAGTTGTGTTCAAGTGCTTAATCTCCATTGCTAACAAGTCTCTAGTAAAAGATCTTGGTTATCCAATGTTGATATCATATTTTTACTCCCATATTTAAAAATAAAAGTTTGAAAAAACCGAGAAAAATCTAGTTAAATGTTAATAAACGTAAAAGGACATTGTGTAGCAAAGCATAGAGCTGGTGAAGGAAAAAAGTTGATTATAAAAATAATAAATGTTGACGGACAAATTTGTACCAATGTCGTTTGTACTTTGAGAATGGGGTTCGTTATGCAAAACTTCCAATAGATGGCAGCACGGAGCCAAGTACTAGACCCTTTGTCCATGAGAGCCTAAATGCAGTATGGTGCTAGGTGTACGTTGCTTATAATTAAATATATAAGGATACATAATCTTTAAATATATTTTTAGTGCTTATATACGAAGTTTTTTATACTTATAACGTAAATTATACATGCAATGAGATATATGGTGAATTATAGTGAACCTAACCTCACTTTGCAAGTGACAGTCAGATAAGTATTTCTCAACCTTTTACGTTTGCTATATGATGAATATTGATGAAAAAGTTTGAAAATTATATTTTTCTGATGTCTTCGAGGTATAAATGGCACTTCATACTTATTCACAAAATTTATTTTCTTAAAATTCGTATCTCATTGACAAAGGGTCTAGCACTCGGGTCGGTGCTGCCACCTGAGGAGAATATTACCGAGAATATAACCGGCGGTTAAATTCGATTC
>JAUELO010000150.1:2575665-2585896 GCA_032357855.1 Amphibolips quercusostensackenii
CGCTGAGTTTCGGATTGGACTAGGACACTTTTCCGCACCCAGGCGTTTCCTGGACGCACAATGTTGGTTTTTCGCCCTAGCCTGTTAGATAGTAAGGTTTTGTGAAAATAACTTAAGTTTCAGTATCCATAAAAAATGAAGAAAAAAAATTTAGTTCGGATCTTAAAAATATTTACGTATTTCGTGGTTTTTTTTTAAGAATATTAAAAATTTTGAAAAAATTGAAAATACTTGTTTGTAACTTGAGGAACAAATTAACAAAAGTGCATATTCCACTGGTTTTTTAAATATTATATTCCAGAGGAAAAATGATTTTTTACGTTTGTTCATCTAATTTCATTGATTTTTTTAGCAACTTTGCCGACATTTTTTTAAATTTCGATTCCAGCGTTTAAGAAAACTTAAACTAATTAAATAATAATTTTTGAAATAAAATAATTTACTTTGTATTAAATAACAAAAATGACAAAAAAACAAATGAGCTATTCGATGGAAAAAAATTTTTTCAAAAATTGGCTAATACAGTTGGATGCAACATTTTGTTAGAATAAAATAAAAAATTTAGAAACTTAAAATTATATTTTATTATCTTAGTTCACATTTCTAGATTTTGTGTTTCTCAGTAAAAAGAAAAGTTCCTATTTTCTTTTGTCGGAAATTTGTTGTTAAAAATTAATCTTATTAACTAAAAATTTAGCAATTTTTTTTGTTTTAAATTGATCTTTTTCAATTGAAAATTTATTTATTTTCTTGCAGGTTTGTCTTTTTTGATAAAAATTTATTATTTTCTTTAAACACTCAACTATTTGTTACAGAGTTCAAGATTATTAATTTTAGCTGAAAATCTTTTGGTTAAAAATTTAAGTGTTTTATTAAAAAAAATTAGATTTTTGCTAAAAATTAATTTTTAGAACAGAAAATTCAACTTTTTTAATTTTAAAGAAAAAAAATTTTTCTTGGTTGAAAATCCATGCATTTTGTGAAAATTTTTGTTTTAGGGTGAAAATAATGATTCAATGTTAAAAGTTGAAATTCTTGGTTAAACTCTTTTGTTCAAAATTTTTATTATGGGGTAAAGAAATGATTTTAAAAAAATAAAAAATATATCAATTCCATTTTTGAATTAGAACTACATATTTTTTTATGAATAATTCAACTACTCAATAAAAAATTTTTGCTTTTTGTTAATTTTTTTTGGAGAAAATAAATCTTCCAAGTAAAAAATTCAACTTTTTTGCTTAAAAAAATTTTGCTGTAAAAAATCAATTACATTGATTGAGAATTTAACGATTCCATTTTTTTAATTGACCTTTTTTAGTTAAGCATTTATGTGTTTTGTTGCAAATTTGTGTTTTTCGTTGAAAATGTAAGTATTTTATTTGAAATTCGTTGTTTTGTTATAAGTTATAAGCTTGGAGTTAGGAGTTAGGAGTTAGGAGTTAGGAGTTAGTATTTAGGAGTTAGGAGTTAGGCGTTAGGAGTTAGGAGTAGAGAGTAAGAAGTTAGCAATTAAAGGTTAACAGTTAGCAGTTAGGCGTTAGTAGTTAGAAGTTGAGAGTTGGCAGTCAAGATTAAATAGTCAGAAGTTAGAAGTTAGGAGTTAAGAGTTATGGGTAAGAAGTTATGAGTTATAAGTTATGAGCAGGGAGTTGGGAGTTAGGAATTTGAAGTTGTGAGTAGAGAGCTAAAAGCTAGAAGTTATCAGTTAGAAGTTAACAGTTAGCAGGTAGGCGTTAGTGTTCAGAAGTTAAGAGTTCAGAGATAGAAGTTTAGAGTAAATAGTTAGAAGTTATAAGTTAAGAGTTAAGAGTTATGAGTTAGAAGTTAGGAGTTAGGAGGTATAAGTGAGAAGTTGGAAGCTTCTAAATATGAAGTTAGCAGTAAGGAGTTAGAAGTTAAAAGTTGGAGGTTAGGATTTATGAGGCATGAGTTAGAAGTTAGAAGTCAGCATTTAGGAGTTAGTAGTTAGATGTAAGGAGTTAGGAGTTAAAAGCTAGAAGTTAGAAGTGAAAGTAATGAGTTGAGAATAAGGAGTTAGCATTTAAGAGTTACGAGTTGCAAGTTAGGAGTAGAAAGTTAAAAGTTGGGAGATGGAAACAACAAGTGAACAGTTTAAGCTTAGACTTTAACAGTCAGTTAAGTCAGTTAAGTGTTAGGGGTTAGAAGATAAGTTAAGAAGATAAGTTATGAGTTTTGAGTAAGTAGTTAGTAGTTAGGACTTAATTGTTAGGATTAGTTAGGATTAGTTGGGAGTTAAGAGTTATGATTTAAAAGTTATGAATTATAAGTTACATGTTAGGTGTATAAAGTTAGGCATTAGTAGTAAGGAATTAGAAGTTAAGGATTAAGAGTGAAAAGTTATAATTTGGGAGTTCCGAGTTACGAGCAAAGAGTTTGAAGTTAGAAGTTAGACTTTAAGAGATAGAAGGTAGGAATTAGGAATTAGTAGTGAAAAGTTGAGTTTTAGGCGTTTGGAGTTATGAGTTATAAGTTAGTAGTTAGTTTTAATAATTTAAGTGTTATGAGTTATAAGATAGGAGTTAGGAGTTAGGAGTTAGGAGTTAGTAGTTAGGAGTTAGGAGTTAGGAGTTAGGAGTTAGGAGTTAGGAGTTAGGAGTACTCCTTGCTTCTCCTTCTTTAAAAAAAGTACGCTCGTAATATCCTCTTTTTTAAATAAAAATAAGAGGTAACAATTTTTCAGAATGGAAAATGGAATGGTCTCATAGCTGATTTGGTAAATCGGAAAACGGATATGGTGATGACATCTCTGATGATAAATTCCGAAAGAGAAGCAGTCGTAGATTTCACAGTGCCATATATGGAAACTGGAATAGCTATCGTAGTAGGAAAAAGGACTGGCATTATTTCACCAACTGCATTTTTAGGTTAGTCACACTGAATATTTTGTAAACTTAATAAAGTGAAATAGTTTAGAGTCATTTTTGACTAATTAATAAATAATAAAATGGGGCAAATGCTATTGCTGACTTGATTTAAAATTAAACAAAAAATTACTTTCTTAATTATTTAATTAATTTCTCAACCGATTTTCAAGTTTACTTTTCAAAATTCAAGCAAATTGAACATTAAGAGTCCTATTTAGTTAAATTGTTCAGGAAAAATGTAATTAATTGTTATTTAAGTTATAATAGTTACAAAAAATATAATTTTTATATTTCTGATAACTGCTTTGCTCTTATTGTTAAAATTTAATCAAAAAACTAGTACATATTGTCTAAACGCAAGGAAAGTTTTATTATAGAAATAATTCCTTGATTCATTTAATTGTTATTAGCAAATTATAGGAGAAAAATAACATTTGCTGCATTTTCGGTGTTTTAATGCATTATTAATATTATTTATCATTTATTTATTATAATCTATTATTTGTACGCATTTTTTATCTATTGATTTTCACCATTGAAATTTTCATAAATGTTGTAAAAAAATTCAGTTACATCGCATTTGCATGTATAGACACTTTTTTTAGTAGATTTACTTTTTTTCTTTCATGACTAACAATATTTGCATGTAAGTTATTAAAATTCAAGAATGTTTTTTATTGCTGTAAGCAAATTTAATTATATTACATTTATAAAGAGAAAATTTTTCTTTTCTGCAAGATTATTTTTTTCGTCTCAATGATATTGTCGTGAAACAAAATATATGCATTAGAAAAGAAATATTATTGTTATAACTTTTGTGAGAGCTTATGATAATAATAAACAATGAAATAATGTTTTTCTAGATTTAAAATGAAGGGTATTTTAATACATCGGAAGAAAAATGAAACTGTCGAAAACCTTCAGTACGAAATTGAAATATGCCAAAAGTAAAACTTGAGGCAACTACTAAATTCAGGAATGTTTGATCACCGAAATTTCTGAAACTCAATTTTCAAAATACCGAAAGTTGAAATATTCCGTTTTAAAAAAATATCTTTTTTTATAATTTGCAGGATGCACTTATATAAAATGACATTATTCTAACCTGCGAATTTAATAATTTCCGAAATTAAAAATTTTAAGGTTTATAAGATTTTTTGTTAATTTCGATCACTGAAAAATTTTCTCAATATAATTTTTTTATATTTTTATAGTTGCGTTAACTTCTACTTTCGCAATATTTCAATTTCATTTATAACAGTTTTGGTAGTTTCATTACTTTCCATTATTTCAAATTTTTTAAATTTTCGTTTTTGGAAAATTTTCTATTTTGGTAATTATATATTCAGCATTTTTTAAAGGTCGAGTTTCTTGCTTTACAGAAATACTAATAACAATCACAATTGCGGTTTAATAATAATATCCTTAGTCACAATATTATTTTTAAGATGAAAAAAAAACGATTCAAAAGAAAAGAAACATTTTCTTGTTAAAAAATTGATGTGAGTGAATTTGATTATGAAAATAGTTTATAACAATAACAATTGTTAAATAATAGCAATAAGCTTCATGCTTATAATATTTTTTAAAAAAGAAAGAAAGTCATTTGACTAAAATTAAAAATGTTCTAGTTCCAAAAATGTCAAATATATCATCCAAACACCGAAAATGCAGCAAATGTCAGTTTTAACTATTAATTTGTTTACAACAAAAAAATAAGTTTAAGAAATTATTATGTTATAAAAATTTCCTTCGACAAAGATGATGCGTACGTATTAAAAGTTTTAAAAAAAATATCAATAAACACAGCAGTGGTTGGTATGAATGTAACAAATTATGTTTTTTCTAACTTCCCAACTTAAATGACAAATGAATAAATTTTGTTTAGCAAGTGGCATTATACGATCTTTTCTAAATTTAATTACTTTTAATTTCGAAAACAAAAAATTTCTAATCAATATATGAATACGACCTCTTGAACTATTTTTATCACAATATCTCCTCTTGCCGTAGTGAAAATGTTAAAATTAATTTAATCGCTTGAGCTGAGGAGGACAAATTCATGTGTTAGCATCTGAGAATAGTGCAAAAAAAATTCAATTTGGTTGATATTCTCTTTTCTCTTTTGTATTTGAATTTTTTTTAATTTCTATTATTTCAGAATTATTACGAATTTCGTATACGTATAATGATTTTTATTTAAATATTTTAAAATTTTATAATAATGTGATACTTCAAAAATTATAGCAAATTTTTTGCATGCAAAAAAATGGTAGAGAAAATAATTGTAAAGAATGATAAAAAGAAAAAAATTAATAAAAAGATTATTGTTCTTTAGCTTGAGCCAAAAAAGCATGTAGTCAATTTTCTTTTTTGGAAAAAAATGCTTTTGTGATTTTAGGGATTTTAGTGCATTGAGTTTTTTTGGAATTTCAAAAAGTTTTAGATACCACAATTTTTTTCAGATAACAAAAATGGTAAATAATTTGTAAGGTATAATCTGAAGGAATTTCAGGTTTGACATGTGTAACATGTGCAAAAAACGTGTGCATTAAACTAACAAAGAACAAAAAAAAAAATTTTGCAGATTTTGCAAAATTTTAAATTAAGAAAAATCCTTTTTTACATTATAATTTTGTATTATTATTCACCAGCAAAATCTATACATATAAAAATTTTACCATATTTTTAAAATCAGAAGGATTTTTTTTTTAATTTTCAAAAATTTGAATTTCAAATCAAAGAAGAGTAGAGCCCTAATATTTAAGTATTCCTAAAGTGCATATATCTTTATCTAAAAAACATGTTTTTTAAACATTTAAAAAATTTTATAAATATTTCTTTCTTTATTAATTAAAAAAAAGGTTTGCAACAATCTGCGATACACAATTTAATTCCAAAATCCTGAAAATATCTGCCTTGAGTCTGTTTTTTAGGAATCCTCTGAAGCCAATATAGTGCATGAATAAAAATATTCTGAAATTCTTAAGCATCCACTTTTATGCTACGTGGTCTGGACAAAAATTATCCGACTTGGTGCTTCAACTTTTTGTCTAGTTGTTTAAGCCTTGAAATCTTGAAGAAAAGATACGTTGACCTGCTTTGATTATAAGTTGCAAAATGCAAAATTATTATTGAAAGCATGTATTTCTTATAATTAATAACGGTATTGAAGTGCAAAAAGTTAAATTTTTAAAAAGTGTAGCAAGTAAAAAATAATTTTTAAAATCTTTTTAGTTGTTCTAAGTTAAAACAAAATATATTTCAAAATTTTCAAAAGAAATTAATAAAATTTTATCAATGACCAACAACGCTGTTCCTGGTCTAATTACCTCTGTTAAGAAGATCTCCTTTGAAGATGCTTTAAAGATCAGCCTAAAAACATAAAAATATAAATAATGATAATATTAATAATAACAGTAATTTTTAAATTACTAACAAAGAGTGCTAAAGTTTGAATATTCAAAATTAACGAATTTTAAATTAAAAGTCGTCAACCCTAGAGAATTTTCAGCTTCGAATCTTCAAATTTTTTTTGTTTTGCTATTAAAAATTCCTTAATTTGATTTGAATTTGCAATTTTATTAATTTAGAAGATTAAAAATTTAAAACTCCAGAATTTTCATCTTGAAAATCTTCACAATTCGAGAATTTTTATTTACACATCTTTCAAAATAAAGAGTTTTTAATTGTAAATCTTTAAATAGAACAGTTTTAAATCCAAAACCTTAAAATTAAAGGATTTTCAATTATAATTCTTCAGAAAATAGAATAATAAAATCAAATTGATTTTAATACTAACAATTAAAAATTAGTCTATTTAAAAAAAATTAAATGATATACATTAAATGTTCAAGATTCTTAAATTGAAAGTCTAACAAATTGAAGAATTTTGCATTATAAATTTTCAAAAATAAATAACATATCAAAATAATATATTTAAAATTACATACCTTTAAAATATAAATCTACAATATAAAACAGAATTTTTATTATATATTTTTAAAATTGCAGAACTTCAAATTGCAAATTTTCTAAAATTCAAAACATTTCAACTGCAAATCGTTAGTATCGAAAAATAGGAATTGCAAATCTTAAAAATTGTAGAACTTGGCATTGCAAATCTTAAAAATTGAAGCTTTTTAATTTTTTAAATTCAAATTTAAAAAAATTATGCAAGTTTTAAGTAATACAAAAAATGGCGTCATTTAAATAATTTACATTTGAAATTTTATAAAGTTCGAAGATTGAAAATTCAAAACTCACAAATTTTGATCTTCAGAATCATCACAATTTGAAAATTCTTATTTATACATCTTTTAAAATTGAAGAATTTTTAACAGTAAATCTTTAAAATTAAACTGTCTTAAATCGCAAATCTTTAAAATTAAAAAAAATTTTCATTATAATCTTTAAAATATATAATAATAAAATAAAAAAAATTTTAATGTCAACAATTCAAAATTAAACCATTTAAAGAAAATTTAGATGATACACATCAAGTATTGAAGATTTTTCAATAGAAAATCTTACGAATGGAAGAATTTTGCATTGTGAATATTTAAAAATTAATTATATATTGCAATAAAATATTTGAAATTACATACATTAAGAATATAAATGAACAAAATCAAAGGAATTTTCATTTTTAATTGTTTAAATTGCAAATTTTTTTGAATGGATAACATTTTGAGTGCAAATCGTTAATATTAAAGAATAAAAATCGCAAATCTTAAAAATTGTAGAACTTTTCATTGCAAATCTTTAAAATTTAAGCTTTTCAATTTTTTTAAAATTTAAAATTAAAAAAGTAATGCTAGTTTTAAGTTTGACAAAAAATGACGTTATTTAAATTATATATTTTTGAAATTTCATCAAGTTAGAAGTTTAAAAATTCATAACTTCTGAATTTTGATCTTCAGAATTATCACAATTTAAGAATTCTTATTTATACATCTTTTAAATTAAAAAATTAAAAAAATAAAATTAAAGAAAATTCAGATGATATACATTAAATATAAGAAATTCTCTAATCGAAAATCTTAAAAAATGAGGAATTTTTCTTTGCGAATCATCACAAATGAATCGCATATTGAAATAAAATATTTGAAATATTATACCCTATTATACCCTTTAAATATGAGTCTTCAAAATCAAATAAATTTTTTATTTTGATTTTTAAAATTGCAAAACTTTAAAACTCCAAGTCTTTTAAAATTGCAGACATTTCATCTGCGAATCGTTAATATTGAAAAATAAAAATAGTAAATCTTTAAAATTAAATATCTTGAAATTTTTTTAACTTATAATAGACAAATTAGGCCAGTTTTATGTTTCACAGAGGAAATGCTCTTATTTGAATGATTTGCATTTGAAATTTTATTAATTTGGAAGATTTAAAACCCAAAGCTTCTGAATGCCAATCTTCAGAATCATCACAATTTAGGAATTCTTATTCGTACATCTTTCAAAATTAAAGAATTTCCAATTGTAAATGTTCAAAATTGGACAGTTTTATATCGCAAATCCTTAAAATTGAAGAATTTTCGATTATAAATCTTCAAAAAAAAAATATTAACATTAAAAAAATTTCTATTTTAACAATTCAAAATTGAACGTTCTGAAGAAAATTTGGATGCAATATATTAAATATTGAAGATTTTTTGATTGAAAATCTTGAAAATTGAAGAATTTTGCATTGTAAGTTTTCAAAAATGAATCACATATTAAATTGAAAAATTAAAAATTACATACCTTTAAAATGTACATCTACAAAATCAAATAAATTTTAATTTTTAATTTTAAAAATTGCAGAACTTTGAATTGCAAATCTTTGAAAATTGAAAACATTTCATCAATTCATTTATTAATTTTGAAGATTCATTAGTGAAAACTCTTGACTTTTGATAAGTATAATCATTTCAACTCAAAAATAGTTATTTTTAACAAAATTAACTCGTATTCCTGGTACATCATAAGGTCGGATAATTTCTGGACAGACCTATTTATTTACGAATGCACCTAAAAATGTATACAATACTTCACCTAGTACTAAAAACTTCTCTAATTCCTCTTTTGTAATTTTTTTCAAACATGATTTCTTTTAAAAAAACAAAAAAATTAACGCTTGAAAGTTTATATTGCACTTTTTTAGCTCGTACATTCTGATGAAGTAACTTTTCTTTCAGTTTCTTTGAAAAATTGTCATTTGCAGAGTTTTTTTAGAAAATTGGATTTCCTTTGACCGTAAGACTTTAAAATGTGCTGACATTACTTTTTCAGAACCATTCGACACAGCTTCTTGGATGCTGGTTGGCTTCGTAGCCATACACTCTTCTACTTTCATGATTTTTCTCTTCGAGTGGCTCTCGCCATCCGGTTTCGACATGAAGGTAAACCCTTCAGGCGCTGTCCGGAAACTGGTACCTTTCATTTTGCTTTTTATACCTTTACTTTTTTCACACCTCGTCGCACGCCTTCACTTTAGAAAAATCTGACGGATGGCACTCGGCACGTATGTGTTTGTTATTCTTATTAGTACACCTTACTTTGCTGCTCACTTCCTTATCCTTGATTACTTACATTATTTTTTTTAATCTTATCACCGAGAGAAGTAAGAAATCGATTAAATAGCAATTTTTTCTAACTCTATTTTATATTCTAAAATTTAATTCTATTTTTAATAATAAGAAAACAAACGCGCGCTATGTGCGTGATTATAATATTTTTTGTCTCAAACAAATTTTAAATTATTATTAATAAAAAATTGTATTTGGTTATAACTATTATCCAAAATAATAGTGAAGAAAGACAAGGACAGTATTTTTAATAATTGATGAGAACTGATATTTTCACTTTTAAATCAATATTTTATGTAGGTAAAATATGTTGACATTTTGGACAATCAAACCGTTGAATTTATGTTCAAAAATACAAATTTCGTGCGAAAAACAATAATACGATCTAAAGTTATTTAAAATTTAAAGAAGTTTATATACTCATAGTAAATTTTTAAAATCCGGGATGTAGAAGAATGCTGACAAAATATTTACCAAAATAGATATTTTCAGAAAAATACAAATTCCCGAAATTTCACATTCCTGGAAGAAACTAAAGAAACACAAAATGTGTACAAAAATTTTTTTATTCTTTCCTTTTTTTTTGCAGAGCCGAACCTAATTTTCATAATATAAGAAGCGAATTTTCAAATTCCCGCAAATCGTGAATTTCCGAAATTATTTCTTGAGATTTAAAATTCAAAAATAGCAAATTTTTGCAAGTTTATATTTCTGAAGTTCTCAACATACAAAATTAGTAGATTACCAAAATTGAAATTTCCAGAATGA
>JAUELO010000150.1:2606069-2616142 GCA_032357855.1 Amphibolips quercusostensackenii
TACTCTCGTCCTCTAACTCTTGAGGAAGATATAGGGAAGTCCGTGCCCTGAATCCACTAGATTCGAGAGAGAGAGTGCCTTTTAAACTCTTGCCAGGCGACGTGGTCGCCTGGGAAGAAGGACCTAACAACACCAGGTTTTCACCCGTGTCCTGGAAGACCCCGGTCACTCTCGCTCGCCAGCAAGCCCCACAGTGCCGAGCTGGACCTCGACAACCCTTTTTATTTCACGAGGAACTCCCTCGCATCCCCGTGACCTGGGGTACGCCCCTGAGTTCGAAGCGCCTGTGTCGAGTCCGGCTCTCTTTGTCGTAGGGATGGTTGCGCGTGGTAAGGCGTTAAGAAAGACCCCTCACACCTGTTTATATGAAATGAACAAACATAAATAAATGCCACTATGCATCTAATACAATTTCGGAGAGCTAAATTAAAACTTTGAACGTTACGATTTTAATAGCTTTTTAAAATAATTTTTTGGGTGTGAGTAAAATTCTTAAAGTATTTTTGTATAAATAAGAGTTGAACAATTATTCATTTAGAAAACTTCGAGTAAGTTTAAAAGATATTTAGAAGTTTTGAAAAGATTCCAACGTAATTTGAAACTTGAAAAGATTTTAAAAATGTTTAAAATAAGATCTAGATTTTTAATGATTACAAAGTAATATTTCAAAGCTTTTTAATAATTTTTAAAGATTGTAAGATACTGAAAAAGTTTTTCTTAAGATTCCTACAAAAATTTGAACTGACCTTTTATTTCAAAAAATTAATTTTATCAGAATATTTAAAAAAAATCAAAAGACATACAAAATTGTCAAAAGATCATTTGGCACATTTTAAGTAATTTTTTTAAAATTTTCTAGCATTTAATAAAAGTTTTAGAAAAAAATTTAAATCATTTTTTTCAATTCTTACAATTTTGTAAAAAATTTCAAAAATTACTACTAGTTTTTAAACAATCCAAGAAATTTAAAACAAACTGTTAGTTTTTTAACATTTTTAATAAAATTTCGAAGCCTTTTAAGGATTTTCAAAGGTTTTAAAATGATACAAAAATTTTCTTACCATACCTGAAAACTTTTCAATGATTTTTTATTTAAAAAATAAGACTTTCAAAAGGACATTAAGAATAAATTTCACAAATATTTTTCATGCATAAATAATAATTGAACAATTATTAATTTCTAAAGACCTACAATTAAAATAATAATTCTTCTAATTCCGAAGGTGTTTAGTTTTTAAAAAACTTCAATCTTTTAATCTTCAATATTTGTAACTTACAATTGCTCAAAAATACATAATCTTGAATATTGATTCATTCGTTGATTCAATCTCGAATTCAGAGAATAAAAAATAATAGCTCGGATTCAAATATTTCTTTTAAATCTTCGAACTTTAAATTTGTAAAATAACACTAATTATTTATTCATATAGCGTTTGAATTAAAAAAAAATCTAAGCCCTAATTTTGAAAGTTTGAAATTTAGAAGAGTTCTACTGAAAGTGCTTCAATTTGCAGTTTACTTTTTATAAATTCAATTTTTTTTAAACTTAGCTTCAAAAGTTCGTATCTTTTTTGGTAAGCCTGGAAGTTCCGGGCGAAGTCTAGGAACATTTTTTCTTGATTAAAATGACAACCCTGAATTAATAATAGAAAAATATTATATTATTACTTATCTTATTTAAATTATATATATTTAAAAAATATTAATCACTGAGGATTTATATACTCAATTCATTCATAATTTTGACAAAAATTATATAAGAATAACAATTATATATAATGTAGAAAAATTATGAGCTCTAAAATTCACTCAATTATTCAATAAAAGCAATGAAATAATTTGTAATAGAACATAACACTTTAAATCTTAGAATGCTGATCTGTAAATGTAATTTTACCACCATTTAGCTGCTTGTTTTCGTGACGATTTTAGAATTATTAATTGCTGTTACGCTTATTATCACTAAAAAAAGGATCTTTGCGGTCAAAGTTTAAAAACAGCTAAGATTTCAAACTGGACGAAAAGTTAAAAATTTCAACAACAAAAACTAATTAGTATTAATATATAAGATGTCTATAAACATTACCAATTTGTTTAAATAATTTATATTGCTAAATTAAATTAAATCTCACCTCACTCTAAGTGATAAGTGGACAAAAAGTTAAACATTTTATGAAAAACGCAACTTTCTAGCAATCAGCTACAAGAAGATAGTCAGAAACAACAATAATTTTTTTAAACAATTATTTTTGCTGAATATGATAAATTATCAAGTCACTTATAGTGAGAAAAAGGAAAATCGTTAAAAAAATTGTTTTAAATGCAGCTTTCTACAATTACGCAAAGTTAATATTACCAATAATAATAATGAATCGTTCAATTAAATAATTTTGTTAACTTTAATTAATTATTAGTTGACTCAACTTGAAAAGTAGCCAAACGTTAGAAATTTCAGAAAAAACCGCATCCATTTAGCATTAATATAAAAAAAAGATAGCTATAAACAATAATAATTTGTTTAAATTATTATTATTGCTAAATTAAATCAAATCTAACCTGACTTCAAGTCAAAAATGGACGACAAGTTGAAAATTTTTAGAAAAAAACCGCGATTTCTAGCATTCATCAAACAGAATATTATTCAAAATAATCGTAAATTGTTTTAACAATTATTTTTGTCACCCTTAATTAAATATTACCTAACTCCAATTGCAAAGTAGACAACAACATAAAAATGTCAACAAAAATACCGCAACAATCTAGTATTATTATAGAAGAAGATAGCTATAAACAATAATTATTTGTTGAAAGAAATATTATTTCTAAATTTAAATTAATATTATCTCACATCAAGTTTAAAGTGAACGAGAAGTCAAAAATTTTATAAAAACTGCGATTCCCAACATTATTAAAAAAAATATATTATTAATAACAATAAAAAATTTTTTGAACAATTTTTTGTTAACTTTAGATAGCTATTAACCCAATGTAATTGAAAATCGGACTAGAAGCGTAAATTTTTTCCTAAAACCGCTAGTTTTTATCTCGATTCTAAGAAAAAATGCCCAAAAAATTAAAAATTGCTTAAACAATGTATATAAACTTCTAATCATTAGTAGAAACCAGTATTTGATGTATTAAAATTATTTTTAATCAATAAACTGCAAAAAAATCATATGTAGCTCCCGAAACTCTCAAAACTCAATTTTTCACTAATGGGGTTTCATTGTGACCCTGCAAAACTAAATTATGGGGGTAAGATTTAAAAAGTTATTATTCATTTTTATTATGTAGCTAATTGAGAAGAAAAGTGTTGCGTTTTAATAAAATTCACCTGATATTAATGACTCTGAATAAAATGTACAAAAACGTCTTTCTTTATGGGAAATACTTGTCAAACTTTCTGGGGCTCGCGCCACCTCTAAATATAATTTTTTGACAAAAAAAAAAATGAGTTTCTTTTCATGTGGATGCGGTTAAATTTTTGGGCGATATATATAAAAATTCAAAAATCAAATTTTAACCATGCATTTCGGACCACCATAGCGTAAACACAAGGGTTAATAAGAAATCTCAAGCTCAATTGTAAATATTTTTCAGAGTATGGGAAAATCTCTAACATTTCGTGGAGCAGTTTTCGAAGCACAGGACATCCTCAGACACCACAGATGCAGCGACCCAATTTGCGACACTCATCTCTGGAAAGTCAGGCATGAACTGGACATGTCGAGGCTTAGGATACGCCAGCTTGAAAAGGACCTCGAAGTGCATGGGATTAAACCAAGCCAGGCAAAGTACGAGACTCATATTTTTTCACATAATCCCTCTTTATGGTTAGAAGTACTCACCTCGATCGTACGCAAATAGCCCCGTGGCCCTTGTGGCATAAGCTTTGCAAATGAATCACCAAACCGAGAAAGAAATGCTCACAGCTCAAGGAAAGGATGGTCTGATTCAAGAAAAGGATTCAGAACAGATTTCAGCAGGAATTTATCACTCTCCCCTTTTCCCCTTTGCACCATTTCCTATTTTCTCCCTTTACCCTTTCGCTTTTCCCCTTTTACTTTTCCCCTTTTCAATTTCATGTTCTCTTTTTCCTCTTTCCCCTATTCCCTATTTCCCCTTCCCCTTGGAATTAAAAAAAAATGCAAAATTTTCAAGTTTTCTCTTACCCTTTTCCCCTTACCTATTTCTCGTATCATTTTTTCGTTTTCCCCTTCTAAATTTTTTGTTCACCCTTTTCCTTATTTTTATTTTCTCCTTTTTCCTCTTCGCTTTCGCTCGTTCCTCTTTTCACCTTTCCCCATTTCCCTGTTCATTCATTTCCTATTCCCTATTTCCTCTTTCAAATTTCCCGTTTTCCTTTCCCCCTTTCCCTTTTTTCTTTTCCTTCCCCCTGAGCTCTCTTCATCTCATCCCTTTTTTCTTTTTTCTTTTCCCTTTTCACTTTATCCTTTTTTCCCTTCTAAGTTTTCCATTCCAATTTCTCCTTTTACTATTTTCCATTTTCTTATTTCCCCTTTCCACTTTTCCCCTTTTCCTCTTTCTCTATTTTCATATTTCCCTTACTCATTTTTCATTTTCCCCTATTACGTTTTTCTTACTCCTTTTTTCCTTTTCCCCTTCGCTCTTTGCCCTTTTCCCTCTATTTCTTTTTCTCTTGATACCTTTCCCCTTTTCTCCTCTCTTCTGTTCTCCTTCTACTTTTTTCCATTACCTTCTCCTATTCACCTTTCCCTTTTCCTATTTTTTATTGCCTTTTTCACCTTTCCCTTTTCCCATTTTCACATTCTCCATTTTCCTCCTTTCGTCCTTTCCTTTTTTCCCTTCCCTATTTCCCTCTTTCACATTTTCCAATTCCCTATTTCCTCTTCACAATTTTCACTTTTCCTTTTCCCTTCATCGTTTCCCCTTTCTCTTCTCTTGCCCTGTCCTCTTTTTCCATTTCTCCATTTTCTTTTCACTTTTCCCTCTTCTACTATTCCCTCTTACTTTTCACTTTTCCTTTTCCTCCTTTTTTATCTCCCTCTTCCTCTTCTCATTCCTCTCTTTCTATTTCCCTTTTCCCTTCAGCTTCTCACTTTTTAATTTCTTCTTTTAATGATTTTCCCTTCCCTTCTTCTTTTTCCCCTATTCCCTTCTTCCTTTCTACTTTTCCTCTTTCCAATTTCCTTTTTTCCTTTCTTCTTTTTCCCTTCGCCCGTTACCCCTTTTCCCTTTATCCCTTTCCCCTTTTCGCTTTTATCCCTTTCCGCTTTTCTCGTTTCCTTTTTCAACTGTCCCTTTTTCCCTTTTCACTTTTTTCCTATTCACATTCTCCCTTTTCCCTTTCATCCTTACGCTTTTCCTTTCCTATTGTTTTTTTGTTTCATACATTTTTTGGATAAAACTCTCTGCTGTACAAGTAAAGCAAGACCGGGATAACATAGAAATGTTGGAAGCGGACACGTAATAGATGATGACGTCAGCGTTACACATTTGTCGTGTCGATTTTTCGCTGAACCCCCGTACCTAAAACATATTCATCTTTACAAATTTTTATATTAATTATTGAATAGTGTCGATTACTGGTATATTATTATGTTTAATGTAAAAAGAAAAAAAAACGTCATTGGCCAGGATTCGAACCGGAAACGCTACTTCAAATGAGTGGAGCGTTTACTAATTAGGCAACGTTCATCTTCATCTCTTTTCTATATGAGACTTTTTTTAATGAACACATCAGTCTAAAGAATTTAAACCGCAGCAGAATATAAATGTAAAGAATGATGTTTTTTTGTTGATTAGGCTATTAATTAATATTTCGATGTTAAATATTAAATAATATTGATTACTGGTACATTTCTTTGCGAAAACGAGAAAAAAATTAATATAGGTAATTGAATTAAAATCCAAAAATTAATGGATACCCTTCTCAAGAAAAATAACATTATTTTTTAAATTTACTCGTATATTTTGATTCAGTGAAAATTTTTCATACTAAAGATTTCCATAAAAAAATGTCCACAATGTAAATAAATGCAAATTAACCTTACCACGTGATATGGAAGGAACAGAAAATATTTTAACATAGCATCGGTGGTGTAATTGGTTAACGCTCTACACATGTATAGTGGCGATCATGGTTCAAATCCCGGCCGCGGCCGATTTTTTTCCTTTTTTTTTCAAATAATATACCAGTTATCTGAAATATCTAATATTTACTATTAAAACAGTAATTATTATCATGGTTAACGAAGCAACATCATTTTTTTGAATTTAGACGTTCATTTTTAATTTACAAAAATTGGCCTTCAAAATTACTTTTGGTACCGAAAAACGACGGCGTTGAGCCCGTTCGAAATTTAGGCATGCTGTTTCTAGTTGTCTTCCTTAAAATAATAATTTTGAATCTGTTCGGCAAATTTTAAGGTCACACACACACACGCTTACAAAAATTTTATAATTTAATTTTTACTTTTTTGTTTTTGGTGAACTCCATGCCGGATTTACAAAAGACAAAGATTCATCTGACTAATATTTTTTAAATTTATACGATTTGTTACACATATAAAAAAAAATAATTCTTAGATCGTGTGCCCGAAAAAAAATGTTTCAAAAGTTCTCACATTTTAAAATTTCAATCGGTGCAAAAAATTGTATGTAAAACAAATAAAAGATGTTCATGAAAAGTTATAAAATTCGATTTGGTTTTTATAGCGAGGATTTTAAGATAAAAATGAAAATAATTATTAGACGCATTTTTAAAAAGTATGATTTTTTTGTTTTTGAAAATAAAAAAATTGAATTTTTTTAAAACTATGCGAGATACAAAAACTTTTTATGAACAAAATTCTTCCCATGTCTGAGAACTACAAAATTATGTTTTTTAAGATTATTCTATCGATTTTAGTTTTATAAACTAAAATAAAATTAATGACGTTGACTAAATACAAATAAAATAGCTTTTTTTAACAATATTGTATATGTAATTTAAGAAGATATACATTTTTAGTTTTTTTTATAAAGTCTAAAATATAATCTATACAATTTATAAATATCCTGAGCTTCAAAATGGAGAGAAATTAATTTTTTATCTCGAAAATTTAGATATTCCAATTTTTTGTATATAATTCCTGAAAATGAAAACAATGTCGTATTTTGCATTTTTTTCAAGAAAACTAAAAATTATCAATTTTTATTTTCACAAGGAAAAAGTCTTTCAAGATAAATGAGTATTGAAACAAATTTAGAAAACAAATTTATTCTTCTTTGACTTTCATTCATAGTTTGCATTCACAATTATTTTTCACATATCCTCTAATTATTAAGAAATGAGGGAATAATCCTGAAAAATTAAATTTCCAACACTGCGAAATTTTCGAAAAGAAAAATATTAAAAATTAAAAAAATCCTGAAATTATAAAATTTACAATATTTTTAAATTTCCAAATTTAAAAATTCATGCCAGCTTATGTTATTAACAAATTTTAAAATTCCCTATAGCTTATAATATTAACAAATTTGGAAATTTTTGACAGCTTACAATTTTAACAAATTTGAAATTACCAACAACTTATAGTAATAACGATTCAAAAATTTTATTTCAAAAAAATAAAACGCGAAATTATCATATATCTGAAGCTATAAAATTTTAAATATTAGGAAATTTCATTGTGTCGACAAAATTAGAGTGAAGGATATTTGGTAATTTTCGCAAATTTATTTCGGGAATTTGAAAAACTGAGAAATCCCGATAAATCAAATGACCGGAAAAGAGAATTTTCGGTTTAGAAAACTCTTGATAATAAAAAAAAATCGTTATGATAATAAATAAATAATATAATATAATAAAATTAAATTAAATTAAAAAAAATTATTTTTGATCTTATTTTCTGACGAGGTTTTGATTGGTTAGATATGGGAAGATTCTCATGTCGGGAATTTTATTCCGAGCAATGTGAATTATCAGGGACTTAAAAATTCGTCCGTATCATAAGCTGACGGGTATTTTATCATTTGAGAATTTTTTAATTTGAAAATTTTGAATAGTTCACGATTTTTTTAATTTCAGATTTTCTTTTAATATTATCTTTTTTCGGGAAATGTATTTTTTCTGATTTTTCAGTCGGCCTGGGAAATCTCTAAATTTGGTAATATTATAAACTGTCGAGAATTTTATTATTAGGGTATATGTGAAATCCGGTACTGTCATCTCTATTAAAATTTTTCAGCAATTCAATAAAATTTATCAATTCTGTCTTTATTTCATTTTTAATCGTCTGCAATTTAATAGTTTAGCGTCCTCTCTATTCAGAATAGTCTCTTTTCAGAAATTTTGCAGTGTCGGCAATTTGAGTTTTTGGATTTTTTATTAGTCCCAAAAAAACTGAAAATTCCTAAAATAAATTATTAAGTAAAGCCCCTTTGAAATATATTCTCGCGAAAAAATATATAAGATCGGATTTTCTTTTATATAGGTAATGGCTAATGAGTGATAATAATCTTTTCATCATAAAATACAAATATTGAAAAATTTTTTTTGTAACTTTAGGTACAAATGAAGAAAATTGCATTTTAATTTTCTTGAATTATTACATTTCGACGAGAAATTTTTTTTCTTGTGTTGTATAATTTTAAAAATAATTAGCAACATAAACATTTGTCTTTCATAAATCTAGCACAAATTTTTACTTTATGTACCCAAACATTTTTTGATGCTAAACAATTTTTTAATAAAAAATCTTAATAAATGGTCAATAACTTGGGCAGAGAAAAATAAGTAAATTTCGTGTGAAGGGACCTTAAATTTTTGATCTACTTTTATCTACATTTATTAAAAGTCTTATTTGCACAGCATGCTCGCCCTTCTTTTGATATTATATCAAATGTATACATGTGTATCAGAGAAATTAAAGAAAAATGCGTTACAAAACCAAAATACGCACACAAGCCCAAATCGCACCTTCTTAGTGCATGCATTAATTTTTATTCATAGATATAAAATTGTCGTCTTCAATATTAACTTAATTATGGATAATTTTTTAAAAAAATTTTTACTATTTTTCGCAGAAAGCAATAATTTTTTCTCACTTGTTAAACATTTTTCTACAATAAGTTACTTTTTCAAAAAATTTTATTATTATATTTTTTAATTTAAATACCCTATGTCTAATTCTTATATAAAAATGTAAAATAAGCAAGATAAAATTCGTGTTTGCCTTAAAATAGACCTGTAATTCTTATCCAGTTTAGATTTCTTTTTTTCAAAACGATTTGTCGACCAAAAGATACAACTTAGGCTAGTGTGCATTTTCAGTTTCGAAAATAATTTTTTTTTTTGCTATATGAAATGAATCACTCTAGTGTATAAAATTGTATACACACACCTATTGATTATCTCTATGTATATTTATTTCACTATTTACTGCATTATTTTTTGTGCCTGCCATCTACTTTTAAAATTATTGTCAAGGATCCAGCATCCGCTAAAAGTTATATCGAGTATAGGGAAGAAGTGGAAAAATAAGCGCACTCTAAAGAAAATTATTTTTAAGAAAATATTTAAAATCAGTTAAAGAAGCGGATAGCAAGCGCTCTTACTTGATGTACTTCAAACGACTCGGAGTTTCGTCACATACAAAATAAGTCTGCAGGGATACATTGTTTTATTTAATATTTCTATCACATAATCTTAATGCAATAAGACAAGTCTGTGCAGAACGTCTTTTTCAAAAAAATTTTTTTGAAATTTTTTTTGACTAAATACAGTATTTTTCTTGCGCCTAAAACCGGTGACACTCTGACTGCTGTGTACGCTAGGCTGTAGTCACCGAGCCTAGCTACAATACTCACAGAAATCTGGCAGTAGTCTGTCTTCGTGGTTTCGAAAAAAATATAATATAAAAGTTTAATATAAAAACAATGTGAATATTTAATAATAATATATAATAAGAATTTTTTTTTAATGTGTAACATAACATAATATATCTTTAATAATAGATAATATCCTTCTCAGTGCCGGTAAGGAAGTTTTTGTCTTTTTCGTAACTTACCAACGAAGACAGACTAGCCGCAAACATTGCCCGCTTGTT
>JAUELO010000150.1:2639606-2650310 GCA_032357855.1 Amphibolips quercusostensackenii
TGGAACAATGATCCTTTTTAGTTGAAAATTCGCCTTTTTTTGAGAAATTAATATTCTTGGTTATAAATTCATCTGTTCGGTTGTACAATAATTTTTTAAATTTTAATTTAATTTTTAATTTTTGTTTGACAATTTATCTTTTTAGCAGTAAAAATCAATTCGCATTAGTTTGAAAATTCATCTTTTAAAGTTAAAACAAAATTTCTTGGTCAAAAGTTGCACTCTTTTTTAAATTTTTTTTTAATTTTTAATTTTAAATAAAATTTATTTTTTCGGTTGCGAAATAAATTATTTCATTGAAAAATTATTGTTTCTTTGGATAAAAAGTGACTTTTTCCAAAAATGTAACTATTTTGTTAAGAATTTGTTTCCTTTTTGGTTGAAAATTATTTTGTTCTGTGCTGAAAATGTAATTATCATACCAGTTTAATATTCCCTAATATTAATCGAAACCTCTTTTTATTGGTTGAACAATAATTTTGTGACTTAAAATTTAATTATTTAAGGTTTGAATGAAAAGTGACCTTTTTAGTTGAAAATCCCTCTGTTTTAGTAGAAATAAATCTTTTTGGGTGAAAATTCACTTCTTTGGTAAAACAAATATTTTTTAACGTCAAATTTAATTATCTGAGTTGTAGTTGAAAAATTATCTTTTTTCAGTAAAAATTTATTTTTGTTAGTTTAAAAATTCAACTATTTTAGTTGAAGATTCATCGTTTTTGTTAAAAAAAATTATGTTTTTTATTTAAAATTTAACTATTTCAGTAGAAGATTCATCATTTAGATTAAAAATTAATAAGTTAGGTTAAAATTAATTTTATTGACTTAAAATGTAACTATTTTATTTTTGGTTGAAAGCTGATTGTTTTTTTTTTTAGTTTAAAATTTAACTATTTGGTTGAAAATTGATCTCCTTCAATTAAAAATTTAACTATTTTGTTAAAAAATGCATGTTTTTTTCAAATTATTTTTTTTGATGGAAATTAATTCTTGTTGTTTAGGAGTTCATCTTTGTGTTTCAAAATTCAAGTATTTCAGTTAAATATTCTACATTTCACTTAAAAATTTATATTTTTTCTCGAGAAATTCAAGCATTTGTTTGAAAATTCAGTTACTTTGAAATTTTTTGCTCTGCTGTATTAAAGAATGTTTAGAACAAACGTGAAGAATTGAAATTAATGTTTGAGTTTTGTGTCAAATATGAATATTTTACTTTAGTTTAACCGGGAAAATTAAAAAACTTGACCGGATAAAACCGGGATATGACCGGGAATTTGGAATCGTCCGCCGAATCGCCACCCTGTCTTCGCTAATTTCGAAAAAAATGCAGAAATTACAATTTAGACCAGAAAAAGCGAACTTAAAAAAATGTATTTTTAATTGTGATTTTAGCAAAATTAATTAACAATTTCAATTTAATTAAAAATACGTTTATTCAAATTTTAAAAAGATTTTTTAAGTAAAAATTTAATTAATTATTTAATAATTAATAAATATTATAAATATTTAATTTAATTAAAAATTAAAAAGATCGGTTTTTCTGGTCCAATCGTATTTTTCAATTACAAAATAATTTATTGCAGCACTGTAAATTTCTAAGTAGACTAATTCAATATTTTTTATTGTATTCCATATTATCCATCTTCCTTGTGAAACTGAAAATGTTCTTTACAATGATCTGCGTGATTTCTGACTTGTTAATAATTTTTTTTTTATGTATTGATTTCAAGTGGATAATGTAGATGATGAAAGGGATTGGTTCACTGCTGGTAAAACAGTTCTAAATTTTCATCCTTGAATCTTATCACGTTCGGATAGTGTACCGACCGAAATTTCACTTATCCACTATTGACCTAATGCAACTGAATATTGGTAAATAGGACATTTCTTTCATTACTCACGCGTGGGTAGGTAAACTCAGTCAATTTTTTTTTTTTTAAGATTCGTTCAAAGAATGAAAACTTAATTAATTTTTATATTTCAAAAATTAATTTTAGTTAAAGTTTAAAAATTTGTAATTCTAACGTTTATTGATTATCAGTAATCAATATATGAAGAAGGTACTAAATTCTTTATTTATTTGCGGGCGAGAAGTTTAAAAGAATTTTTAAAAAAGATTGTTTTTGACTGTTTCACAAGAATCTATTTCAATTACAAGTGAGCACGCAGTTTTGAAGAGTGGCCTTAATCATTTCGCTTCTTGCATTTCAAAATATTTTCAAATCTGAATTTCACGCTTTTTGAAGATTGTAATTTAAGTTCTCCTAAAGAGAAAACATTTCCAGTCAATCAACGGAAATTAAAAAAATTTGTAAACTTAAAATAGTGTTATAATAAATAAAATAATATTTAAAAAATCGTAAGACAACGAATCTTATAAAAATGAATTTGGTAAACTTTAATTTCTATTTTAGTATTTGTACCTAATCATATAATCATCACTAACTTTTAAAATATTTGTAATAAATTTAACTGAACTGAAAACGCACAATTAAATGGCTTCCTATGCAGCATTTAAGGCAGCTAATTCATTGTAGAATTTTTTTGTTTGGTAGACATAATTTAGAAGAAAATGAAAAATATTAAATTTTGAAAAATTCTAAAAATATGATTACCGAAATAGAAACTAGCGAGTGAAAAATCACGAAAAATAAAATTTACAATAACTTAAAATTACCGAAAAAAAAATATTTAAAACAGAAATTTCCGAAAATCAGAAAATTGCTGACAATAATTCAACGACTGGAAAATTCTAAGTAATAAAATTCCTGATACAAGAAAATCACCAAAAAAGACAGTTTTTTAACTTAAGAAATTCCCAAACTTATTAAATTGTTCAAAGTTCAAAATTGTTGAATAATGCAATTCCTTCACAGCTTCTTATTTTACAGAACAACTTAAAAATGAGAAAAAATAAAATACCCAAAAAAGACAACTTTAATATAAAAAATTCTCAAACTATGAAGTTGCCGAATCTGAACGAATTTAAAATTATTTCTACAGTCAATAAATAATAAAATAATAAATAACAGGGTTTTATTTCCTTAATATATTTTTATTCATTATTTTATGATTTAATTATGATCAAAATCATTTTGATTTAATTGCTTATATTTTATTGCAGGAATGAATTATTATCTTGAATTTTCAAATTCAGTAATATTATATACTTTTGGAAAATTTATTAGTCGGGAATAATAAATTTTCGGGGATTTAATATTTTTAATATTTATTTTTTTGCGAGTTTTACTGTATAATGAATAAAAAATGTTGAAACAGAAATATACGACATTGGAAAATTTGAAAAAAAAATAATAATCTGGAATGAAAAATTCTCGACAATTTAAAGGTCCGAGATTGAGAAATCGCCGAATAATAAAATTGCCGACTGTTTATGATATAACTGAATTTGGAAATTTTCGAAATAAAATTTCCGAAATTTAAAAATATTTGACCCTTTAAAATTGCCGAAACATGGAAATTCCCAAATCTAAAAAATTAAAAAATTAATCTATTATCAATTTATTATAGAAAAGATTTTTTAATTGCGTATGCTCAAGAATTTTATTTCAGGGATCAGCCATTATTAAAAATTTTCAAATTCGGTAATACTGTTAACTTTTAGGAATTTTATTATTTGGAAATTTATCAATACAAACTTTTTAAATTTTCGGTAATTTTCTGATTTCGGGAATTTTCGATATCAAATTTTTTTTGGGAAATACACAGTGTTTGAATTTTTTATTGTTGAGAATTGTGAATCACAACATAACCGAATTTCAATGTTTCCGATAAAAAAATTCTCAAAATAAAAAAAATATCGGCATTATAAAATATTCGAAACTAAAATTGCCGACGCACGGAAATACCCAAATCAAAAAAACGATACAATTGTTTTAATTATAAATAAATAATAAACAGAAATAAAAGAAGTCATTTATTATTTATTTATTTTGAAAATGATTTTTTAATTGTTCAGTTACCTGTAATTTTCAAATTCGGTAGTATTGTTAGCTGCCGGGAAATTTGTTATTAAAAAATGTCCCAATCCGTCAATTTTTAATTTTCGGAAATTTTTTATAATTTTAAGAATTTTGTACTGCGAATATTCTCTATTTCTGGAATTCACGTGCCAGGTTAAGAACTTGCAGTCTTAAAATTACCGAATTTAATAATTATTGAAATAAAACTAAAATTTACGACATTATAAAATATCCGACACTGAAAAATTATTGCGGCGTAGGGAAATTTCAAAATAAAAATAGTTAAAAAACGGTTTTAAGTATAAATAAATAATTAACTATAATGAAAATAATAATTTATTATTCATTTACATTTAAAAAATTCATTGTTTCTATGCTGTAATTTTATAATTTGAAACTTGACTTGTGTCATATCTAACCTGGAATTTTCAAATTCAGTAATAATATAAAGTAGCTGGAATTTCAAATCGTCTGTAATTTTGTGACTGCAAAAACTAGAAAAAATCATGCCCATCAATGCCCAAAATTAGTGAATTCCTAAAATTTCAAATTCTGGCTAAAATAAAAAATCTCTTGAACTCGCAAACTTACTTCAAATTTCACGAAAATAATTATTCACCAAAATTCGGTAATCTACTTATTTCTAGAGTTTTGAATTACAAAATTTTATTAAATTTGAGAATTTAATCACTTTAGGAAACAGAAATTGCTCGTTTTTGAAGATTCAGAACCTAAAATTTTACTAATAATACTATTTCGAGAATTTAATAATTAAGGTACTTTAAAATTTCTGATTTTTATCATTTTTTTTATCTTTCACTTTTGCAATTTTTTCATTTTGTGGACATACATTTTCGGTAGCTTTATTTATTTTCGGCAATTGCAAGTTTTCAATTTCGGTAACTTTGATTTTCCGGAAAATTAAAGGATTCAGGAATTTCAATAAATCAGAATAAGCAAAATTTAGAGAATTAACGGAACTAAGAGAATTAACGAAATTTAAAGAATTATCGGAATGCATAGAGTTAAGGAAAGTTAGAGAATTAACGGAATTTAGAGAACTAACGTAATTTAAGGAATTGGCGAAAAATAAAGAATTTCCAAAATTTAGGAATTCCAAAAATTCACAGTAATATGTATATGAATTTAGAGAATTTAGAATATTTAATGTATTAATTCAAATGCACAGTATTTGATAAGTTCAAAATATTAAATAAGTTCAGGAAATTCATGGAACTCGATGAATTCTGGGAATCTAAGGAACTTACTAAATTTTTTGGATTAACGGAATTTAAAGAATTCACGGAATAATTGGAATTCAGAAAACTTCCGTTATTCAAGGAATGAACAAAATATAGGGAATTTGCGGAATTAAGGGAATCTAAAAAAATCAACGGAATTAACGTATTTCAGAGGAAATGCAGGGAATTCAAAATATTTACGAATTCACGGAAGTTAAGGAATTCACTGAATTCAAAGCATTAATGGAATTCACTGAATTCAAAGAATTCATGGAATTCTTAGATTTAAAGAAATTAACGAAATTAATGAAATTGACGGAATTTTGGTATTCGGGGTAGAATTAGGAGGATTCAAAGAATTCAGGAATTCCTTAAATTTAGAGTAATAAATGACTTAAGATGATTCAGAATATTTAATGAATTCAAACAAATGCAGAGTATGAGATAAATTCAGAGAATTCAGAATATTAGAAAAATTCAGAAAATTCAGGGACTTCAGGGAATTTACAAAAGTCAGGGACTTTATGGAATTCAGGGTATTCACTAAATTCTCGCAATCTAGGGAATTACCTGAATTACAATAAATAACAAAATTTAGAGAATTTACGGAATCAAGGAAATTTATAAACATAACATAATTCAGGAAATAGATGGAATTGCAAGGATTTCATAAATTGAAGAATTCCAATAATTTAGAGTACCAAATGAATTCAGAGAATTCAGATCATTTAATAAATTCAAACAAATGCAAAGCATTTAGTGAATTTAGAGAATTCATAATATTTAAGAAATCCTAGGAATTCAGGGACTTTAGGGAATTCGCGGAATGCAAAAAATCCACTATATTAAAAGAATTAACTGAATTCACGGAATTCAGGAAATTTACTGAATTCAGGGCATTTACTGAATTTAGGGAATTTGCTAAATTCAGGGAATTCGTTGAATTCAAAGAGTTTACACAATTTATAGAGTTTAAGAAATTAACGAAATCCAGAGAATTCATGGAATTAACAAAACTAACGGAGTTCAGGGGATAAGTGTCATCAGGAGGATTCCAAGAATTCAGAAATTTCAATAATAATTTAAAGCAATAAATAAATTTAGTGAATTTAGAATATTTGAGGGATTCCAACAAATTCAAAGTGTTTAGTGAATTCAGAGAATTTAGAATGTAAAATGAATCCAGGAAATTCAGGGACTTTGCGGAATTCTCAAAATTTAGGGTATTCACTAAATTCAAAAAATTCACAGGATTCAGAGAGATCACGGAATTCAGAGAATTCATAAATTTCAGGAAATCCACGGAATTTATAGAGTTAAGGAAATTAAAGAAATTCAGGGAATTCATGGAATTAACAAAACTAACGAAATTCAGGAAATTGGCGGAGTTAGGAACATTCAAAGAATTCAGGAATTCCAATTACTTGGTGCAGTAAATAAATTGAGAGAATTCAGTATTTTGAATGAATTAAAACAAATTTAAAGTATTTAGTGGATTCAGAGAATTAAGAATATTACAGGAATTCAGGGTCTTCACGGAATTCACGGAATTCACATTTAGGGAATTCACTTAATTCAAAGTATTAACAGAATTTAAAGAATTCACAGCATTTAGAGGTTTCACGAAATTCACTAAATTCACTAAATTAAGAAAAATCTCAAAATTCAGAGAGTTCACGGAATTTAAAAAATTCACGGAATTTAGAGAGTTTACGAAATTCAGTGGTCGGTTATTTTGATTTTTTGGAAAAATCGTGTCATTCCTTCCTTTTTAACTCATAATTTTATACATTTTCTATTTGTCTTTAATATATTGACTAATTATTTTTTATGTGCTGATTGGAAATGTTTTTTCGCATCCTTTTTAAAAATTTTCTTGTAATAATTCCCCTATAATCTGTGTCGCCGCTGCGCTAATTGTCAGGTGACAGACTTTGTGCCCAAGAAACAATTGCTGTGACGCCATCATTATAGAGTGTAATGAGTATATGTACCAAAAGGTGTATCTTGTGTAAGTGTACTTGTGTGTAATTGTATATAATCCAATCCATTTCCCCTCCTTCGTCCTTATTACCGAACCTTAGATCTAGCGAAAAAAAATCTTTCACCTTGCAACATCGCTAATAACTGGTATCCTGGAGTTGTTCTTAATTAGAGACTAATTAGTTTCCTATTAGCAATACTCTTTGGTAAGTAATTACAGATTCTTGGTTTTCAAATTGCAATCTTTAATAGAAACTTTTCAAACTCGACTGAAAAATATATTTATACTTCTCAAAATTATTGATAAATTTTTTTGTTAATTTTATGATCATGCCTTGAAAAACGTAGCCATTAAAAACGTTTTTCAATACTGCACGATTTTTAAAATATGGTTCAAGAAATCAAACCTAATTCTTGATACCAGTTATTGAATTAAAAAAAAATAGAATAAGTTATAGTTTATAAGATATTTCGATTAAGGAAGTTTTGTCACGATCGCGAACGAGAATTAAAAATCGTATTATGTAAAATTGGTATTATGTAAAAGGAAAAAAGGCATGAAAAGAATAAAATAAAATTGAAGCGTAAACGCTCAGTGAAAAATTTATTTACAATTTTCATCATGGAAAATTTTGATTTTTTACTGGGCGAGTACATCGAATAAAATATACTTGGTACACGTGATTGTATATGTTGTTTCAAATAAACATTGTTGTTTTATACATAAACGAGTCTTCTCTTTTTTTATAATAATAAGGACAAATTTACTCAAAAAGATCATATATCAAAGGACCGCTCTGCTTTAATCCCTTTAAATTATTGCGAATTCGCATCGAATTCCTTTGAATTCCTTTGAATTCTTTTGAGCACTTTGAAGTCCATTTAGTGTTTTAAATTTTTTAGAATTATTTGGAATTCTTTTAAACTGTTTCAAATTGTTTTTAATTATTTTAAGTTCCTTAAAACCCTATCTATTCCTATAAATTCCAAAGACTGTAAAATTATGCAAAGAATTTAGCGGAATTTAGAAGAATTAGGCGAATTTAAAAGAAGTAATCAAATCTCAGGAATGAATTTGGAGAATTACAAGAATTAATGAATTCAGGTAACTATATAAATATAAGGAGTTTTATGAATTTAAAATGTTACAAAAATTAAAAGAATTTCAGGAATTTCTTACATTCTTTTTAGTATTTTTAATTTTATCTATTAATGCTAATTTTTTTGGAGTGCTTGTATTTTTTCTAAATTCTGTAAAATTCTTTTCATTTTTAAAAAATTTTTTAAAATCTTCCGAATTCCTCTAAATTTCTCAAATGATCTAATTTATTGTAAATTCACTAAATGATCAAAAATTTGTTAAATTCTTTGCAATTTTTTTAATTTTTCTAAATTCCCGGGACTTATTAGATTATTTTAAAGTCAATCGAATTCTGCTGAATTCCCAAAAACTGATAAAATGCAGGAGTAGTAATGGAATTTCGAAGATAAATTAGGAGAATTCTAAGAATGAAATAAGGTGACAGATAATTCAGAAAATAAAGAAAATTGAGAGAATTTCAGGAATACAAAGAATTTCAGGAATCCTTTCAATTTTTAAAAAAATTTAATTCTATGTATTTATTTATGGAAAAAATTCAGCGAATTTGGAAGAAGTAAAGGCATTTCAAGAATAAAAGCAAAGGATTCAAGAAATTCAGATAATTTCAGTTTATAAAGTTTCGAAAATTTAGGGAGTTTGAAGAAATTTAAAACTCTTTCAATTTCTTATCTGTTTTGTTTTGATATCTTAAATTTTGTTTAAATCCACCAAATACCCTTAATGATTATCTGCATTGTTCTAAATTTTCCTTCATATGAAAAGAGGTAACCTCCATCTTGTTTCAGATTGTGGAATAGTAGAATGCGACTACATGGTTGTAGTAATTTAGTATAGTATGAATCGAGCACAATGTTTCTACTTCTAATACTGGAGTATAGCAAAATTGTCCAAGTTCGCGCCGCCACCTTTCATGTTGTGAACAGATAAACTAATTATTAACTAAGTAATTTTTTTTACAATATTAAATTAGATAAAGATTAAATGTTAATTTTTTTAATTAAGTACATAAACTGATTATTCACTTTAAGGCTATGCAATTAAGTTTGCCTCTAATATGTAAACTAAAAGATTATTTATGTTGAAAATAACTCTTCCAATTTTATAATTTTCGTAAATTTTTCTGATGAAAAATAAGTATCAAAATTCTGCTTTCAAAATTATATTAACATATATTTTGCTTTTTTTATGAAATTAGTTTTAAAAGTTTTCAATTATTTATATTTTCAGACTATTATAAAGTAAAAATTATTCAAATGTTTTAATGATATAAACTACTATTTACTGCTTTTAATTGTACAATGATTAATTAATATATACATGTATTTCAATTTTTCTGGAATCATTTTTAAAGGTCATTAATGAACTAAATGTATCCAAATGCAACTTAAAATAAAGAAAAAAATATAATGTGAAAGTTATTTGAATATTTTAATAAAAATTATTTTTCAATGCTTTTTATGCTGAACGTAAATCGGATATTTACCTTAAGATTCCGTAATTAAATATTGGCTATAATTTGTATAATGAAAATGTATTTATATTCAAAATACCCTTATTCCAGTTACATAATTTTTTAAATGTTTCTGATGTTGTGAAATGAGTAATTTTAATTTTTAAAATTATATTAGCATATGTTTTTATTTTTTCTGGAATGAGTTTAAAAGGTTGTTATTAATTTCAATTTTCAGAAATCTATTAGGTGAAAATTATTTGAGTGCTTCAATGGAGATAATTATTTAATGCTTTTTATGTTTTAAACTGATTATTAGATCATCAGCTAAATAATTCTTTTCCAAAATTTTAAATTTCATTAAGATTGAATTTTAATTGTCTTCTATTTGAAAACATAACTTTATTATTTATGTTAAGGTTATGTAATTAAATATTTCATTAAAATTATATAATTTTTTCTATTTTTTGCGATGTTGTAAAATAATTTTTCGAATTTAGTTTTTTTAATATGCAGACATATGTTTAATTTTTTCTGGAGTTAGTATAAAAGGTTAATTATTTACTTAAATTTTCAAAAATGCAATTAAAAATTTTTTTAAAAATAAATATTGAAAATTATTTGAATTAAATATATTTTTTCTGATAATTGCTCTGATATTATTCCTTGGATTATTTGAATTTTTAAATAAAAATAATGTTAAAACTTATTTTATTATTAACATTTATCATCATTACACTATTAGTAATTTATTCTTCAAAAATATAAAAAATTTTAATTTTTTGTTTGTTTTTGTTTAATTTTCTAAATGCTGTAACTTTTGTATTTTGATTTTTATTGAAAGAAGTTATTGTGATAAATTGTTGTTTTTTTTTTGTTGCGCATTGCGAGCATCTGTAAACAGAATTTTAAAATCTTAAAAAAAAATTGTCTCAACAATTTTGA
>JAUELO010000150.1:2650410-2666763 GCA_032357855.1 Amphibolips quercusostensackenii
CGTTGAAAGTCTGTATTCACTTTTGAACTGGCTCTTGCGCGAGTAACATGTATTGTAACTGTTAGCATTTTATGTTCTATATATTCACTCTGTATTGTTTCGATTCCATCAATAAATTGCTTTATATCAGAAATAATTATTTTAAAAAATTTGGAAACCTCAGTGATTTATGGAATTTTGGAAATTCGTAGAAATTCAGGAATCTATAAAATTTTAGGAATTGATACAATTTTAAAAATTTCTTTAGATTCCTTTGAGTTTCTTTTAATTCTATGTATTCATTTAAATTCTTTTGAAATGCTTGGTGTTTTTCACAACTTGAAAAAATATTTTTAAATTCTCTCAACTTTCTTGAAATGCTGTAAGATCCGTAAAATTCCGTTAATTATCTAAATTCTTGCTTAAAATCTTCTAAAATTCTTGAAATTTCCTTACTGATGATCTGCATTGCTCTAAATTCTCTGAATGACTTAAATTCCTTTTATTGACAGAATTCCTGCAATTATTCTAATTTCATAAGTTCGGAGAATTTATTAAATTTAAGAACTTTCAATTATTGCAAATATTTGCAAAGAATTCTGAAAAATTCAATAAACTCAGAAAAATTGAGGAGATTTAAAGAATGCATTCAAATTATTTAAAGAATTCTGAAAATTTAAAGAATTTAGAGAATATAAAGAATTAAATGAACTCAGTTAATTTAAGAAACTTAGAGAACTTCAGTAATTCATGAAAGTTCCAGAATTTATAGAATTGGAGGAATTCAGGGAACTCTAAGAATTCAAGGAATTCTGAAAATTCAAGGAATTCTAGAGATTCAGAGAAATAATGTTATTCGGGGAATTCAGGGAATTCAGGGAATTAATGTAATTCATACAGTTAGGAAATTTCAGGATATTCAGGAAATTTAATAATTTTAAAAAAGTCAGGGAATTTGCGGGATGTAGAGAATTTATGTAACGAAAGGACTTCAGGAAATTCAGGGAATTTTGAGAATTTAAGGTACTCCGGAAATTTATGCAATTCAAGGAATTCCGAAAACTTATGGAAGTCGGAGAATTAGAGAAATTGAATCAATTAACAAAATTTTTTAAATGAAGAAAATTTAGAAAGTTCCGGGAATTCGAAGAATTTAGACAATTTAGAGAATTAAAAGAGTTCACTGATTTGAGGAAATTGAGGGGTTTTATAAAAGTCAGAGAATTTATGGAATTCAGTAACTCATGCAATTCATGGAATTCATAAAGTTCGGGAAATAATTGGAATTTGTAGGATTCGGTTAATTAATAGAATAGGTGAAATTCAGTGAATAATTAGAATAGGTAGAGTTCGGTGAATTATTAGAATATGTGGAATTCAGTGAATTCAGAGAATCCATGTAATTAGCGGAATTTTGGGAATTCAAAAAATTCAGAAAATTTAGGCAATGAAGGAATTTAAGGAGTTTAGGAAACCCATGGAGGTCAAGAATTCATAAAACTCAATAAATTCAGGAAATTCCGAGAACTTAAGAAATTTACTAAATAAAAGGAATTTAATAAATTCAGGAAACTTAAAAAAGTAAGAAAATTCGGGGCATATCAGAGAAATAAAGGAATTAAGGAAATGTAGAAAATTCAAAAAATTAATTGATTTTAGAAGATCGACAGAATTCATAGAATTTGGAGAATTTACGGAATTCAAGGACCTTATGCAATTCATGGAATTCATAAAATTCGGAGAATTTATGGAATGCGGAAAATTTTTAAATTCTGGGAATTATTAAAATTTGCGGAATTTGGGGATCTAGAGAATCCATGTAATTCGTGGAATTCAGGGAAATCACGTTATTTAGACAGTTTAGGAAATTCAGGAAATTTACGGAATTCAGGGAATTTAAGAAATTCCGAAAACTTAAGGAATTTAGGAAATTAAAGGAATTCAGGGATTTCAAGGCATTCAGGGAATTAAATAAATTTGGAAAATCCTAGGCAATCAAGGAATTCAAGGAGTTCAGGAATTTTAAGGAATTCTGAAAAATCAAGGAATTCCGAGAATTCATGGAGCACTAGAAATTCATGAAAGTCAATATATTCAGAATGTTAAGATAATTTAGGAAATTCAATGCATTTCGGAAATTTAAGTACTTCCGGAATTTTAAGAAATTCAGGGAACTTAAGGCATTCAAGGAATAATAAAAATGCAAAAAATTCTTAGAATTTGCGGAATTTACTGAATTCAGGTTATTAATGAAATTTGTAAAATTTGACTTATCCAGGAAACTCATTAAATTCAGGAAATGAAGAAAAATTTTAAAATTAAAAAAATCCAGGATATCCATGTAATTTATTGTATTCGTGTAATTTATTAAATTCATGTACTTCATGGAATTTAGGAAATTCAAAAAATTCATGTTATTTAGGGAATTCAGACAATTTAAAGAATTAATGTAATTGACACAGTTGAAAAATTTCAGGGAATTCAGGAAATTGAGTAAATTAAAAAAAGTCAGGGAATTCAATAAATTGAGGGAATTCGCGTAACTGAAGGTATTCAGGAAATTAGGTAAATTTAAAATATTCTTGGTATTCTGAAAATTTATAAAATTTAGGAAATCTCGAGAACTTTAGGAATTTGGTCAATTAAAGGAATTTAATCTATTGAGGGAATTTCAAAAATTCAGAAGATTAAGAAAGTTCAGGGAATTCTAGTAATTTAGAAAATTCTTAAAATAATATAAAATTCACTGATTTAAGTAAATTCAGGGGTTTTTTTAAATTTCGAGAATTTATAGAATGCAGGGACCTTATGCAATTTATAGAATTCGTGAAGCTAGGAAAATAATTTAAATTTATGGAATTCTGTGAATTAATAGAATAGGCGGCATTCGCGGAATTCGGAGAAGCCATGTAATTAGTGGAATTCAGAGGATTCGGGTAATTCAGACAGTTCAGAAAATTCACCAAATTCAGAGAACTTAAGCAATTTAGAGAACTTAAGTAATGCAGGAAAAGAAAGCAATTTAGAGTATTCAAGAAATAAAGGGAAATCAAGGAATTTAGGGAATTCAAGGAACTTAGGAAATTCAAACAATGCAAAGAATCCTAGTCAATCAAGGAAGTCCACGAGTTTAGGAAGTTTATGGAACTCAAGGAATTCATAGAAGTCAATGAGTTCAGGAAATTTAGAAAATATAAGCAGATATAAGATTTTTAGAAAATTAAGGGAATTCAATAAATTGAGGATACTTGAAAAAGTTAGAAAGCTTAGGGAAGTTTAAAGAATTCAAGAAATTTATGAACTTTAGAAAATTAAAAAATTATATGACTTTAGTAAATTGAAAGAATTCATAGAATTTGAAGAATTCACGGAATCCAAGGACTTCACGCAATTCATGAAATTTATAAAATTCAGGGTACTTATGGAATTTGGGAAATTCTAAGAATTCTGGGAATAATTAGAATTTGTGGAATTCGATGAATTTAGAGAATTCATGTAATTCGTGGAATTCAGGAAATTAATGTAACTCAGAGAGTTGAGAAAATTTGGAAAATTAAAGAAATTAAAAGAATTTAGGAAATTCAGGGAATTTGTAAAACTTAGGAAATTCATGGAACTCGAGGAACCCATAGAATTTTCAGAATATTAGAAATTCGATAAGTTTAGGTAATTAAAGGAGTTCAGAAAATTAAGGGAATTTAGATATTTTGAATATTCAAGAAAGTCAGAAAATTTAAAGAATTTCAGTAATTTAAGTATTTCGGGAATCTTAAGGATTTCATGGATTTCGAGGAATTTAAGGAATTATTCGAATGCCAAAAATTCTTTGAATTCGTGGAATTCAGAAAATTCAGGTAATTCCTGAAATTTATGAGACTTAGGTTATCCAAGAAATTCGGTTCATTCAGTAAATTAGCAGAATTTAGATAATTTAGTAAATTCAGAGTATTTATGTAATTCACGCATTAGAGGGAATCCAAAGCATTCATGCGATTCAGAAAATTTAGGAGATTTAGGAAAAGCGTGTAATTCAAATAGTTCTGAACATTAAGGGAATTTAAGAAACATAATCAACTTAGGGAATTCAAGAAATTCGGGGAATTTATTCAACTCAAGCAATTCAAGGAACTCCAAGAATTCATGGAATTTAGGGAATTAAAAGTATTCAATAAATTCAGGGAATTCAAAGAATTAAGAAAATTTAGGAAGTTCAGGAAATTTAAGGAATCTAGGAAATCTAATGAATTTCAGAAAATTCAAGGAATTAAGGATATCTGAGGAATTTAGAGTATTTAAGGAATTTAGAAAAATCAGCGAATTCAAAAAATTAATTAACTTCACGAAATTGAGAAAATTCACAGAATTCAGGAAATTGATAGAATTAAGGGATTTTACGCAATTTATGGAGTTTATGAAATTAAAGTAATTCATGGCATTCAGGGAATTCTGTGAAATAATGGAATTCCTGAAATTCGTGGACTTTAAAAAATGTATGTGATTTAGAAAATTAAGCAAATCCATGTAATTCGGACATTATATAATTCAGGAAATTCAAAAAATTCAGAGAACTCATATAACTAAAGGAATTCAAGAAAATTCTAAAATTCAGGACATTCAGGGAATTTAAGATATTTTGTAAACTCAAGAATTCAAGGACAATAAAAAATTTAGGAAATTTAGATAATTCAAGGAATTTAGAAAATTTAGAGAGTTTAGAGAACTCAATAATTTCAGGAAATTGAATTAATTTCTAAAATTTAGAGAATTTATGGAATTTAAGGGCTGCATGGAATTCATGGGCTTCATGAAATTCGAAAAATTCATGGTATTTGGGGAATTCATGGAATTCGAGGATTTTATTGAATTCGAGAATTTCATTGAATTAGAGGAATTCATGGAATTGGAGAAATTTATGGAATTCGAGGAACTCATGAAATTTGAGAAATTCATGAAATTCTAGAAATTCATGGAATTCGAGGAATTTATTGAATTCTTGGAATTCATTAAATTCTAGGAATTTATGGAATTCTAGGAATTCATTTGATTCTAGGAATTCATTTAATTCTAGGAATTCATTGAATTCAAGGAATTCAAAAAATTGTAGATATTTGTGGAATTCAAGGAATTCATGGTATTCGAGGATTTTTGAGAATTTTAAAAAGTTTCAAGAGAATACAAAAATTGTTTCAAAATTTTTGAAAAATAAATTCGTGTCTTAAAAGAAAATTGACCAAAATTCCAAAACATCTTAAATTATTTCCTAAAATTACAAAAAACAACGTGGCCAATTTTAAAGCAAAATTTTTCAATTAGCATGAGTGCAAAGTTTTGTAAAACATCTATGTTTGAGAGATATTTAGAATTTTTAAAGAGACTCTAAATTACTTACTACTTAAAATGAGTTTTGAAAAACCAAAAAAAAAAAATTGATATTTTTAAGAATTTTTAAAGGTTTTAAGAGATTAAAATAAAATTCTCAAAATTCCCTAGAAAATTTTTTATAGATTCTTTTTTTTTTTAAGAACGAATTCTAAGAAAAAATTTGAAAAAATTTAAAAACATCTAGAATTATTTCCTAAAATTCATAAAAAGAATGTGGAAGATTATAAAGCAAAATTTTTCAGTTAGCGTTATTACAAAGTTTTAGAAAAGGATCTGACTAAGGTTAAAAGATATTTAGAAATTCTAAAAAGATTTTAAAATATTCAAAACTTTGAGAGAGTTTGAAAACATTAGAAAAAATAAACATTTTTGAATATTTTTAGATAACTGAACATGTACATATCCGATTTTTGGTTCAAATTTAAATTTTTAATTCAAAAATCAAATTTACAAATTTTTAAAGAAAAATTGATATTTTTAATTAAGAATTGATATCTTCTAACTGAAAATTCAAATGTTTTGTGAATGGTTCGTCCTTCTTGATAAAAAATGCCCCTGTTTGGTGTGAATTCATCTGTTTTTATTGATTTAACAATTTTATTAAAAATTAATGTATTTTTTTTAAATTTGTGTTTTTTGGTACAATACTTATCTTCTTGGTCAAAAATTGATTTGTTTAATTAAAAAGTTAACTGTTTGGTCAACTTTTTAAATTTTTGGTAAAAAATTCAATGATACTGGCTTGAAACTTGCTCTGTTTTGTTTAAAATACATATATTTTAATTAAAAATTCAAGGACTTGCTTAAAGCTTAAAATACTTTGTTGAAAATTCATCCGATTTTTTTTTTGATTCGTGTTTTTGGGTAAAACATTAATCCTTTTGGTAAAGAATTGATTTTTTTGGTTAAAAATAACAACTTATTTAAAATTTTGATTTTTGTGTTAAAAATTATTTTTTCAGTTAAAATATAGTTTTGTATCTCAAAATATCACTATTCCAGTTTTCGGTTGAAAATTCAACTGTTTAATAGAAAATAAATTAGAGTATTTTGCAGAAAATTCATATTTTTTCTTGAAAATCGAACTATTTGGTTATAATTTGAATTAAAGACATTTTGTTCAAACTTATTTTTATTGAGTAAAACATTTAAATCCTTGGTGAAAATTGATCTTTTTGTTGGAAAATATAATATCTGGATGAAAATTAATTTTTGTTTAAAAAATTCTACAACTTAATTGAAAGTTTAAATACTTTATTACAAATTTTTTCTTTAAGAGATTCACCTCTTTGGGTAAAAATTTTGATTTTTTGTAAAAAATGATTTTTTGTGTTAAAAATTAGGTCTTTCAATTAAAAAATGCTACAATGCTATTTTTTTTGTTGAAAATTAATTTTTGATAGGTTGAAAATATAACTATTTGTTGAGAAATTTATGTATTTTGTTGGTAATTCGCCTCTTAGATTAAACATTAATCTTCCTTGTTTTTTGAAATTTCATATTATTTGATTGAGGAATCGAGTATTTAGTTGAAAATTTGCGTTTTTAGGTTAAGCCGATCTAGTTGAAAAATCGTCTGTTTTTTTTTTGTTAAAAATTAATTTCTCAAACTGAAAATTGGATGATTCCATTTTTGTGTTGAAAAATATTTATCTTTTGACTGTGAAATCGACTTTTTGGTTTTAGACTTATTTTGTCTTAATTGAAAGTTTATCTATTCGTTTTTTTGGTGAAATATTTTTTTTTGCAGAAAATAAAATTTTTTTTACAAACAATAATCTTTCTTGGTTGAACTTCTTTGTTAAAAATTCATCTGTGTGACAAAAAGTTGATATGTTTGAAAAAAATTAATCTTTTTTGGAAGAAGAGTCATCTTTCTATGTTGAAAATCCATCTTTTTTGGTTGCAAATTTATCGTTTTGGATTATAGATAAACTATTATGTTTATAAGTTAACTGTCTCTAATTATTACTTCTTTAATTTTTTAATTTAGTTAGATTAAATTCATTCATTAATTTAATAAAATTCTCAATTCAATTGAATTTAAATCTCTGTTTCCAGTTTTCAATTCTATTCAATTCTCAGTTCTATTTCTAATTAATTTCTTAATTCAATTTACTTTATATTTTAAATTATATTAATTTAATTCAATTCAGCTTAAGATAATACAATTTCCGATTCAACTCAGGTGTGAATTCAAATCAATTCTCAGTTCACTTCAATTATTATTTCTTTTAGGTCTCCAGTTCAATGCAATTTCCAAGTCAATTTAATTTTCCATTGCTACTTCTCAATTTTATTTAATTCGCAATTTAACTTAATTTAAAATTTAATTCAATTTTAAATTCAATTCAATTTTCAGGTAAATTCTTAATTCAATTTATTTCTCAATTGAATGTAATCCTTAATTAAATTCACAAATTTCAATCTCAATTGAATTCAATTATCAGTTTAATTCAATTCAATTTTCGTTACAATTTTTAAAGCAATTTTCAATTAATTTTCATTTTTAATCCATTTTATTTTAAATTATCGTTTTGGCTTATAAATATTTTTTTTTGTAAAAATGTAACTGTTTCAAATTATTACTTCTCTTAACTTATTAATTTAATTAAATTCAATGCATTTTATCATTCAATTAATTTCTCAATTTAATTTAAATCTCCATTCCTAGTTTTTAATTCCATTTCATTCCTAATTCAATTCAATTCAAAATTTAATTAAAATCTAAATTTAATTTAATTTATTCCTTAGTTAAATGTAATCCTCAATTAAATTAATTCAATTTTAATTTGAATTAATTATTATTTTAATTTAACACAATTCTTATTCTAATTTTTACTGCAATTTTCAGTTAAATTAAATTATTAATTTACTTAAATTATCATCTTAATTTAATTCTCAGTCATTGTTCATGATTGAGAATTAATCTTTTTTGGTTTCAAATTTATCTTGTTGGGTTATAGGTGAAATTTTTTTGTTAAAATTCAAGTCTCCTCAATTATTATTTCTTTTAACTTTTTAATGTAATTAAATTCAATGCATTTTTTGATTTAATTCAAATTATAATAAAATTCAATATAATTTTCCATTTATGATTCTACATTCCTTTAAATTCTCAGTTCTATTCACAATATAATTTTAAATTTAATTTACTTCTCATTTTAATTTATTTCAACTCGATTCAATTGAACTTAGCATAATTTAATTCCTAATTTAACTTAGGTATGAATTGAATTCAATTTTCTGATCGCTTTAATTATGACTTCTTTTAACTTCTTAATTCAATTCAATTTTCATTTAATTCTATTTTAAATTAAATTAAATATAATTTAAGTCTTATTTTAATTCAATTTACAATTAAATTCTCAATTCCATTCATTTGTCAATTAAATGTAATCCTCAATTTGATTCACAAACTAAATTCTCAGTTTAATTCAATTATCATTTTAATTAAATTCAATTCTAATTCAAATTTATAATGCAATTGTCAATTAAATTTAATTATCATTATAATTTAATTATTAATTTAATTGAATTAGCATCTCAATGCAATTCCCAGTCATCTTTCGTGGTTGAAAATTAATCTATTTTAGTTGAAGGTGAAGTTTTTTATTACAAAATTAACTGTCTTTAATTATTAATTCTCTTAACTTTTGAATTTATTAAATTTTATGAATTTCTTAACTCAATTTATTCAATTATCAATTCCCATTTTGCGATTTATTTAATTCTTAATTTAATTGACTTCTCATTTCAATTAGTTACAACTTGATTCAATTTAACTTAATTTAATTCTATACCTAATTTAGCTTAGCCATTAATTCAATTTAATTCTTAGTTAACATCAATTATTATTTCTTTTATCTTCTCTATTTATTGCAATTTTTAATTTAATTTAACTTTCAATAAAATTCAGTTAAATTCTCCATTCCCAGTTCTCAGTTCTTTTCAATTCTAAATTTAACCTAATTCAAATATCAATTAAAGTCTCAATTCAATTTGATTTCTAATTAAATTGTCAATTCAATTTATATCTCACATTAATGTTATCCTTAAATCAATTAACCAATTTAAATTTCAATTAAATTTACTTATCATTTTAATTTATTTCAATTTCCATTCCAATTTTCAACGCAATTCTTGATTTAACTTAGTTCTCAATTTAATTGAAATAATCATTTAACTTAATTATTGATTTAATTTAATCCTTAGTCATCTCTTGTTGTTGGAAAATTGAATTTTCGGTTTAAGACTCATTTTTTCTTGATTAAAAATTTATTAATTTGTTTTTTTTTCGTTAAATGATTTTTTTGATACAAAATAAATTAGCTTGGGTTAAAAATTCATCTTTCTTGATTAAAAATTCATATTTTTTGGTTGAAAAGTCATTTTTCGCGGTTGAAAATTTTTTTTTCTGGCTGAAGATGAATTTTTTTTCTAGAAAGTCAACTTTCTTAAAAAAAGTTATTATCTTTGGTAGATAATTAAACTTTTTGGGTAAAATCGTCATTTTTTGAGTCGAAAATCCATATTTCTGATTTAAAATTTATCCTATTGGGTTATAAATAAACTTTATTTTTAAAAATCTTACTGCCTTCAATAATATTTATCTTTCTGAATTAAAAATTTAACTACTTTTCTAAAAGTTAAAATATTTCGTTAAACATTCTTTTGTTTTGCTTGAAAGATCAACTATTTGGTTTTCAATGTATCTTTTCGGTTCAAGATTCGTCTTTTCGTGTTTCAAATTCATCTTTATTGACAAAAAAAAATTGTTTGCATGAAAATTACACTATTTTTTTAAATGCAATATATTTGGATTTAGTATCATAGAAAAATAAAGCGTTTTACATCAAATTCAAGGTAGTATTTACCTTCATTTTATTTGGCATAATTTATTTCCCTTATTTCGTGAAAAATCACCTGAAGAGGGCAAGAATAGAAATCAATAGTCTTTTATTTTCTAAAATTTGCATCTGAATAAAAAGCTAAAATTGCAAACATAGATGCAGAGGTCTAGCATAGCAATCAGAATACTGATACGAGGGAAAATAATTGTTCCTTCGCGGTTCGCTAAACCGAATAAGGCTAATTAAAACGGAGAGTAACGACTGTCACTAAGCGAGTGATTCATCCATTGAACTTGGCCATTTCCAGTGGGTCCATTTCCCTGTTTTCCCACACTCAACTTCTCTGTTCCGCTTACGATCACAGTCGCTATACTCGTTTCTAGAAAATACGACAGGTGCAGGAAAACTAGGTCGGTCCCTCGTTACAGGTCTTGATGAAAAATTGACAAACCACTAATTGGTATCGTCAACTCAAACCAAAAACGAACGAATAACTTGACAAAAAAACGGATTCTAGATTGCTACTATTTTCACAATCAACTTCATCTCGATTTATCTCTGACAGACTTTTAGTTTACAGATGCAAACATTTTTCAGAGTAAATTAATTATTTTTACATTCCTATCAGAGAAAAAATTATACTATAGAGTGTGGGTGTGTGTCGACATTTTTTCTTTTCCTCTTTCCACTTTGGATTTTCCTATTACCCTCCCTCCTCCCCTGTTTTTCCTTTCCCCTAAAGCTCTTCCCATTAACATTTTCCTCTTTCCCTTTCCCTTTTTCTCCTTTCGTTTTCCTCTTCCCCCTTTCAGTTTTTTCCTTTCTTTCATCCCCTTTTTCTATTTCCCCTTCTCTATTAAACCCTTTACAATTGCACCTTACCCCTTTTCTTTTTTCTGACCCCATTTCCCTTTTCCCTGTCCCCTTTTTACTCTTCCTCTGTTCCCTTTTCCCGTTCACCTTTCTCTTTACCCCTATTCCAAATTCCTTTTCTCTTTTCCACTCCCTGCTTTTTATTGTTTCATACATTTTTTGGATAAAACTCTCTGACGTAAATGTGAAGCAAGATTGTGGGAACATGAATGCGTTAGGAGCGGCTGCGGAATAGATGATGACGACAGCGTCATGCGCGCGCCTACGTCATTTTTTGATCTAAAAAATTTTTTAATTTCAATGGTGAACAATCATAAATTTGTAAGTAATCTAATTTTTATAAATAAGGTTAGTATTTAAATTGATTAAAAAACAGTTAACTTTTCAAAAATTAATGTATTTTCTTCATTTGAATAATATTGAAAATAGATCAGCTAATTATATAATATATAAAGTCTTATTTTTTTACTATAGTAAATTTGAATAAAGAAATTTGTACAGTTCAAAGATTTTTAATTGAAATCGGCACATTGTATCTTTATTCCAAACAAAAATATAATAATTAAATTTGCAGTTGAAGAAAATAATTGAAAGAAACAATTTTCTATAAAATAGCTAAATTTTTAACCAGAGAGATGAAATTTCAAATAATAAAGTGAATTTTTAACAAAAAAGTTCAACTTTCAACCAAGGAATTCAATTTTCAATCAACAAAAATTATTTTATACAAAAAAAGACAAACTTACAATACAAAACATAAAGTATCAACCAAATTGTTGAACTTATAACCAAAAAAAAATATATATATATATAATATATTTTTAGTCAGAGAAATTTTTCTTCAAATAATACAATGAATTTTTGACGAACAAGTTAATTTTTTAACGAAGTAGTAACTGAATTTTCAACCAAGAAGATTAATTTTCTACCAAAAAAGATAAATTTACAATAAAATACATACTTTTTCACCAAATTGTTGAATTTTTAACAAAGAAGTTTAATTTTCAATCGAGAAGACTCATTTTCTACAAAAAAGACAAACTTGAAATAAAATTCGTAAATTTATAACGAAATTGTTAAATTTTAATCTAAAAACGATCAATTTTCAACCAAAAACAAAATAATAAAATTTTCTGGTAAAACATTAGTTAAAAAAACGAATCTAAAAAAATAGTTAAATTTTCACCTAGAGAGATGCATTTTCAAATAATAAAATAAATTTTTAACAAAGAACTCAATCTTCGTAGTTTTGCACACGATTGAAACCCGAAAAAGCTTTTTTATCATGAAGAACTTAAAGTTTTAACCAAGTAGTAACTGATTTTCCAACTAAGAAGATTAATTTTCTATCAGGGAAGATAAATTTACAATAAAATATATAAATTTTCCACCAAATTGTGGAATTTCAACTGAAAACGATAAACTTGTAACCAAAAATAGAATAATTAACTTTTGAATCATCAACCAATATAAAATGAATGTTTAAAAAAAGTATTTTATTTTCCATTATTCAACCAAATTATAGAATTGTTAACCAAAAGGGATGAAATTAATAATCTTTTGAATTAAAACCTATTGACTTCATGGAAGTGTGATATAGTTTTGGAATAACCTTTTCGAGCGCTTTGTTTATCGAGAAAAGTTTAAACAAAGGAAACATTCCTGTGAAGAAGTTTTTAAGAAATACAACTTTTAGTTATGAATTAAATTTTATTCTTTTCAAATTTTCTCAAATGTTTCTATTCCTTACCGCTATCCTGCATCATGCTTCAGTCGCAAGACGAATGCAAGATTAGTCGAGCGTTTGCAGTTTAACCTACACAGTTTTTTTAAAAAGAATTTTTTTTGCCAAAACCCTTTAAAGTAAACTTCTTCATATTCTTCTAAACAACTTCTCTACAGAAAGTTTTTCTTTGCTTAAACTTCCCTCGATAAACGAGGCGCTCAACGATTATATTACACGAATTATACAATAGCTTGGAAAATGATTTTCATAGCCTGTTTTAATAAAAATTAGAACTTTTCTCTTATACAATCGTCTTTAGGATATTATACAGGGTATTTTATCTGAGTTTCATCAAAGCATTTCTAAACCTGTCCACTTAAGCACGATTAAAAAAAAAGAATTAAAATTAGGTTGAGAGTAAAAATGATGTTGCTATTTTTTTAAAACTGCTAATATGTCAAGTTTTTCGAAAATTTAAAAAACATGCGGTACTTAATTTTAACTATATTAAAAAAATTTTAACGAACAAGACTAACAGAACGGACACTCTATCTCTCTATACACGTGGCAAATGAGAGACAGATTATCCGGCGAACGCACGCTCCGTACATTTCGAAATATGAATTGCTGTTAACTGTGGAATTCTGTGAAGTTGCAGTATTGCAAGGTGGCCAAGTATGTGCAGTTACGCGTAACTGCAAGTTTTTTACGTATAATACTTAATGGAGGTATTTTTCGTAAAATACCTAAAATATGTAAAATACATGTAGAAAACCTCTGATTGACCATCTAATTTGAGTTTTTAATTTCCTGACACAGAGGTGGCGCCCTCATCTAGAGAACAAGATGTTATTGACATCATGTAGAAAAGTGTAGTAAAGGAATTTACCTGGTATTTTACGTCATCAGTCTCAATTTTTAAGCCAGTCAAAGATATTATACTACTACTATTCTTTTATTTTTTTGAGTGTGATATAGAATTAGTTTGAAAGATTATTAATACTTCAAATTTTCAGAAAAATATAAATTAAAACTTATTTGAATGTTTCAATGGAAATAATAGTTTGATGTTTTTTAGGTTTTAAACTGTCTAGTAAATTGCTGATTAATTTTGTTTCCAATATTAAATTACATCAAGTTTTAATTTAAATTGCCTTTCAATTGAGTAACATAAATGTATTATTTACTTTAGGTTATGTAATTGAATATTGGCTATTATTTCCATAATAAAATTTTATTTTATCATTTAAAATACCTTTTTTATAATTACCATGTGTTCCTTTTTAAAATTTTTGTGATGTTGTGAAATGAGTGTCTAAATTCAATTTTCAATATTATATTAACATATATTTCTATTTAAATCATTTTAAAAAGTTATTTATGAATGAAATGTAGAAAATATTTTAATGTTTCAATGAAAATAATTGTATACTACTCTTTATGGTGTGAACTGGTTAATTAATTATTAACCGAATCTATTATACCTAAATTTTCTGAAATTAGTTTGAAAGGTTCCTAATAAATGAAATTTTTAGAAATGGAAGTTCAAATTAAGAAAGATATAAAGTAAAGATTATTTGAATGTTTTGATAAAAATTATAGTTTAATGCTTTTCATTTTTTAACTGGATTAATTAATCATTAGCTGATTAATTTTTTTCGCGATATTAAATTAAATAAAGGCTAAACGCAAATTTCTTAAGTTTAATTAACGTAAGTTGATTATTCACTTGAATATAATTTGCGTAATAAAAGTTTATTTTTACTTGAAATGCCCCTATTCTAATTCTATAATTTTCCAAATGTGGCTGATGTTGTGAAATGAATATCTGAACTTAATTTTTAAAGTTATAGTATACGTGAATATGTTTCAATTTTTTTTTAATTAATAAAAAGTTTTTTCAAAAATCAAAATTTTAGAAATAAAAGTTAAAATTAAGAAAAAATGTAAAGTAAAAATTAATTGAATGTTTAGATAAAATTATAGTTAAATGCTTTGTATGTTGTGAACAGTCTAATCATATATCATCTAACTAATATTTTTAACAATATTAAGTTACATAAAAATTTGATTTCAATTTTTTTCTATCAAGTGACATAAATTCATTATTTATTGTAAGGTTATGAAATTAAATATAGGCTATAATTTGTATAATAAAAGTTTATTTATGCTTAAAATACCTCTCTTCCAATTATATTACTTTTGTAAATTTTTGTGATGTTGTGAAATAAGTATCTGCATTCTGATTTCAAAATTATATGTATATATATTTTAATTTTTTAGGCGATTTGTTGAAGCGGTTTAACTTTATTTCCATAATAAAAGTTTATTTTTAATTGCAAACACATCTATTACAATCACATAATTTTCTAAAATGTGTGTGCTGTTTTAAAATGAGTATCTGAATTTAATTTTTAAAATTATATGTAGATGTTTTAATTTGTTCTAAAATAAGAGTAAAAGGTTACTAATAAATCAAATATTTAGGAATAAAAGTAAAATTAAAGAAAAGGTAAGGTAAACATTATTTGAATTTTTGAATGAAAAGAATAGATTAATGCGTAAATGAGTACCTGAATTCAATTTTGAAAATTATATAAAAATATTATGTTTTAATTTTTTTGAAAATTAGTATACAAGATTATTACCAATTCAAATTTTTAAAAATAAAACTTCATGTTTAAAGAAATATTTAAAGTAAAAACATTTTAATGTTTTAATAAAAACAATTGTTTATTGATTTTGATGTGCTAAACTGATTAAATAATTACTGATTCATTTTTTTCACAATATGAAACTTTTTTACATTGAGGTATTGCAATTTAATATTGGCTATAATCGGTATAATCAAAGCTTATTTATATTAAATACATATATCTCTATTATAATTACATGTGAAAAAAGTGAGTCATGTAATTGTTTTATGATTTTGATTTTGTTAACTAAGCATCGGATCGGAATATAATTTCGAAAATTATAGGTAATAATGTTTGAATGATTTAGCGATGTTTTTGATGCACTGATGTACAATAACGGACGTGAAATAAGTATTTCAATTAAATTTCAAAATTAGATGTACATATGCTTCATTAAAAAATTATATTTTAAGAAAGAAAAGTTCAAGTTAAAAAATATAACCTAAAAATTATTGAAACATTTCGATGCAAATATATGTTCAATGACTTTTATATTTTATACTTATATTGTATAAGTATCGGATAGCAATATAATTTTAAAAATTATATGTACATATGTTTAATTAAAAAATCATATTTGAAGATAAAAAGTTCAAATAAAAAAATATGACGTCAAAATTATTTAAACATTCCAATGCAAATATATGTTTAATGACTTTAATATTGTGTAATTATATTGTATAAGTATCGGATCGAAATATAATTTTCAAAATTATAGGTCACAATGTTTTAATGATTTGGTGATGTAGTATTTTGATGCCCTGATTACAAAAATGTCCGTGAAGTACCCGAAAATGTCATTGTAAAAAAATTAAGTTTTTTCACAATTTTAAATTGCATAACC
>JAUELO010000150.1:2666863-2678804 GCA_032357855.1 Amphibolips quercusostensackenii
AAATATTGAAAGACAAAACTTGCTCATCTAAAAAAGTTCTGCAAATTGATCTTTAACGATTTCTTAATGGCATGCGTAGTTTGGTTTTAATTGTAAAAAATAAAATTGAAAATTAAAAAATTTAAATTTAGACAAACAACATAAGCTATAAAAAAAATAAATGGACATAAGTTTTTCACCAAAAAAAGATCCACAAATTTGTTTTTAATAATTTTTAAATAAAACAGTTAGATTTTATTTTAATCATAAAAAATAAAAAAAAAATTTTAATTTGAGAGAAAAGTCACTAGAGAAGGAAAAATATCATATATATTTTTTTTATTTAATTGAACTCAAGTTAAACTTAAATTTAAATCAAATTTTTGATTCTCAAATTGAATAAATTTTCAATTTAATTTCTAATTTAATTCAATTCTCAATTCAATTAACATCTCTTTTTAATTCAATTTAATTCGACTGGATTAAGATAAATTCCCAATTTAATTGAATTTTTAATTCAATTGTATTATCAATTCGAAACTCCGCACAATTCACAATTAAATTCTAAATTCAATTTACTTATCATTCAAATTTAATTGAATTCAACTCAATTTAATTCAAATACTTATGAAACTTAAGTTTACTTTGATTATTTTTTTTTATTTTCTCAATTTGATTCAATTCATTTATCAGTAAAATAAAATTCCTAATTTAATTCTCAATAAAATGCAATTCAATTCTCCATCCCCAGTTCTTTATTTCATTTAATCTTCAATTTAACTTAATACGAGTCTAAATTCTATTCACTGCCCAATTTAATTTTCAATTTAATTCATTGCTCAGTTAGGTGTAATTGTTAATTAAATTCACCAATTTAATTATCATAATAATTCAATTCACTCCTGATTACAATTCTTAATGCAGTTCCTAATTTAATTTACTTATTAAATTAATTGAATTATTCGTTCAATTCAATCCGCTTATTTAGGATCACTTTTAAATTCAATTATCAATTCAATTTACTTCTCATTCCAATTAGATTCAATTTAAGTCAATTTAATTCAATTCTTAATTAAACTTAAGTTTACTTCAATTATTATTTCTTTCATCTTCTTTATTTAGTTCCGTTTAATTTTCAATCCAATTACATTCTTATTTCAGTTTAATTCCTAATTAGGTTTCATTTATACTCCATTTCAAGTTCTCAATTTCATTAAGTTCTCAATTCAACCTAATATAAGTCTTTATTCAATTTAATTTCCATTTCAATTCTCAATTCAATTTATTTCTTAAACAAGTGTTATCCCTAATTATGTTCACCAATTTAATAATCATTTTTATTCAAATCAATTCTGATTGCGATGTCAAGGCAATTCTCAATTCAATTCAATGACTAACTTAATTGAAGTATCAATTTAAATTACTTTTAAAAATTCAGATCAATTCTCAATTTAATTTTTAATTTAATTTACTTCTGACTCGAATTCGATTCAACTCGACGCAATTGATTTTTATTTTTAATTGAAGTTACTTCAATTATTATTTCTTTTTACTTATCAATTTCATTCAATTCAATGGTCGATTCAATGCGATTCCCAATTAAATTCAATTGTCATTTAAATTTGATTGAATCTTCATTCTTAGTTCTCAATTACATTCAATTCTCAAATAAATTTATTTCTCAATTTAATGAAAACCTCAATTTTATTCACTAATTAAATTCTCAGTTCAATTCACAATTTAGTTCCTCATTCAATTCACTTCTTATTTCAATTCCATTTAATTGAACTGAATTTACTCTAATTTTGAATTTATCTTGAGCATAAATTTAATTAATTGCTTAGTTTATTTTAATAATTATTTCTATTAACTTCTTAATTTCATTTAATTCACAATTCAGTGTCATACTTAAATTAACTTGAATCTCTATTAAAGTCTAAATTAAATTGAATTCTCTATTCAATTCGGAATTTAATTCAATTTTCATTTTCCTTCAATTCTTAAATCAATTTAATGTTGAATTCTTATTAAATTCCTAATTAAATTCTCATTTAACTTCTTAATTAAATTTGCAATTCAGTACTCAATTCAATTACCAATTTAATATTTGATCCAATCAAAATAAAATTAGCATTTATTAAAGTTTCTAATTAAATTCACAATTTAATTTAATTCAATTTAATTCTTTATTCACTTCTCAATTTAATTCCTAAATCAATTTTCAATTCAATTTCTAATTGAAATAAATTAGAAGATGTTGAATTTCATTAGTATATATGGAGCTGTATATAAAAAAATACATCTTCTAAATAACTTCTTACATGATCAACCACAATGAACATCAGCTAATTAATTAAATTCATTTTAATTTAATTTAATAAGATTCAATTTTTGATTCAATTTAAGTCTTAATTCGATTCACTTTATTTCATTATTCAATTCAAATCTTACTAAAATTAAGTTATCTATTTAATCCGATAATTAACTCATATCTCAATTGAATTCATTTCATTATTATATTAAAATCTCATTTAAAGTTAATTCTCTATTCAACCCGATGATAAACGCAAATCTTAATTCTATTTAATTAAATTCTATTCTCGTTTCTTTTTGCAATTCAATGTAATTCTCATTCCAATTAATGTAATTTTAATTTTAATTTAATTCCTAATTGAATGTGATTATGGATTAAACTCAATTCACAATTTGAATAAATTACCATTTCAATTTAATTTAATTCTTAGTTCAGCTAAGTTTAAATTCAAATTCTCTGTTTAATTTCTATTTTAATTAACTTCTTAATTGAATAAAATTATCATTCTAGTTCTCAGTTCAATTTGTCAATTTAATCCAATCCTTGATTCAATGTAATCCTCAATTTTATACTAATTTTAATGTAATTCAATTCGAATTTCTATTTTTAATTTAATTGAATTCTAAAATCAATTAAATAATTATATTTTATCAATAAAAAACTCAATTTACAAATAAATTTTTAGTTGAATTCACAATTAAATGTATTTTTTAGTTCAATATAATTCCCAATTCAATTTTTAATCAAATAAAATCACCATTACAATTCAATTCACAATTTTTTTCTCGATTGAATTTAATTTCTTATTTAATTGGAAAATCAAATAAAAATTTAAATCACTATTTAATTTTCAACCTAATTCTTGAGTCAAATTATTATTGAATGCAATTCAATCCATTTCAGTTTTCCATTAAATTTGAGATGTTATTCTCGATTTAATTCGAATTCAAAATCGAACTTATTACGTTGAAATCAATTTTCCGATCATTAATTATATTCTTAATTGAATTAAATTAAATTCTATTCTTAATTCTATTATTATTTGAATTTTATTCTTGATGCAATGTAGTTCTCATTTTTATTTAATTCAATTATCAATTAAATGCAATTAGTAATTTAACTTGATTGTCAATTCAATAAAATTATAATTAAGGTTTAAATTAATTCTCATTTTAACTGTCATTTCAATTGTTGAATAAATTCTAAGTGTAATTTAATTCTCAAGTTTGTGTAATTCCTAATTCAATTCCTCCCTAAATTTAATTCAATTTCTTACCCTGTTTAATTTAATTACACTTTTAATTAAAGTCGTCAATCAATTTAATTATCTATTCTATTCAATTCTTGAATCAATTCTAATCTTTATTAAATTCAATTCTCTATTAAATTCGATTCAAAGTACAAATCAATACATAATAAATTAAATACTTAATTTAATTATATTAAAATTTATTAAATATATATTTTAATTTGAGTAGATTTAATAAAATTTTATATTTAATGTTGAACTCAATTCCCAATTCTAAGTTCTCAAATTAATTCAATTTCTTTGTCAAATAAACATTTTCTAATTTAACCCTCAATTAAATTAAATTTAATTTCATGTAATTAAATTTAATTTAATTTAATTCTATTTAATTCTGAATTCAATTTAATTCTCCATTGAATTTAAATCTTAATTTAATTCAATTAAACTTTTTATTGAATTTGATTCGCATTTTAATTCAATGTTAAATTCTATCTAATACCTGATTTAATTTGCTTCCAAATTTAATTAATTTTTAGTTCAATTTAATTCGATTAATATTTAAATCTTAGTTAGTTTAATAATATTTTATATTAACCTTTTAAGTAAATTTCCAATTCTGAATTCTCAAACTAGTTTAACTTAGTTTTTAAGTCTTGTTTCCCAATTCAGTCCTTCATTTAATTAATTTTAATCGAATTCTTAATTCTATAAAATTATTTTTTATTACAAATTCAATTCATTTTTTTTATTTGAATTTCTCAATTAAATGCTTAATTGAACGCAAACCTTAATTTAAGACAATTCTAAATATAATGTTATTTTCTGTTTAATGTAATATTAAATTTGATTAAAATTTTAATTCAGTTTAATTTGCAATGAAGCAAATGCTTGATTAGATTTAATCCAATCGAATTCAATTTAAATCAATTCCGTTTAATCAAAGAAAAAAAGTACAAAAAAACATAAGAATTTTATACACATTTTTCTAAGTTTGGCTGAATTATTTTATAAGAATGGTAATAATTAAATAAAAACTTTTTGCTATTTGCAACTGTCTTGTATTTCATTTTATTTGTAACAATTATTTATTTACAAACTTATTTTATGTAATCGCACTCATAAAACGCAGTTTTGACAATCGATATGTTATACAAAATACAAATCACACACTCAAGCTATTTCACTAAAAAATTATAATAGTACAACATAATTATTTTTCTACAATTAACTTATATTTCATTGGTTTAAAGTTAACTTAATTCTGAAATGATACAATACTTTTTTTTTAATGCATGAGCTTTCGGAACAAGTTCCTGCTAAATAAAAATGTTTGAAACAATTTTTTTTAAACATTTTTTCAAAAACTAATTCACTTCAATACACGAACAACCTGCAATGAGTTAAACTGTCTCTCATTTAAGCTTACTAATCGTTCTGGAAAAGACTCAGAAATATACATGTTTCGAATTTTGAGAAACTGATAAAAAATCGGATAAAAATTATTGCAGCTTTAAAGATATATAATAATTCAAAATTTTTGGAATAATAAAAAATATTTTAACTATAAATTAATAAAGATAAAGACTGAAAATTGACTTTTTAAAATTCAGAAAATTCCGTGTAATTCCTTCTCTGTGCAATACTGACTGAAACTTAGATCCCATAGAAAAAAAAATTGTCGGCTTACTAGGACCTTCTATTCTTCTTTCACAAAGTCATTTATATTAATTTAAGATATAAAATCTTTTAAATATGCAAAAAAAAGATTTTTCCATCGCATGAAAATATGACGTTATTACAATTCACAAAGAGAATAAGTTAGAAAGAGATTCAAGTAGCATTAAATAAAAATTTATCAAAAATTTTTTAAATATGAAAATAAATTTCTGAATATTTAATTGAAAAGTTTATTTTATTCAACAACAATCAGATACAGGTTTCAAGACGTTTATTTTACTAAAATTTATTCAAACGACTAAAAATTTACTGCAATTTTTATTTATCTGAATTGTTATTTAATAAATTCTTTATATGTCCAAATAAGCATTTATCTTAATTTTAATTTTTTAAATTATCGTTAAAAATAATTTTGATTTTTTCGAATTTTTATTCCATTTATTTATTTAAGTTCCTTTTTAATTCACCACATAACAATTTAATGTGAAATTTATATTTTTTTAATTATCGTTCTAAATATTTTTTGTTTGTTTTCCAGAATAACCATCTGCCAAAATTTTCATTTTCAAATTAAAAACTCTAATTGGCCGATTTGAGTTTCATTCCGTTACAAATATGCTAAATATTTTTATAAAAAATGAAATAAATGTTGTTCAGATATATATATAAAGAAAATAACAATTTGGAAAAATAAGATTCAGGAAAAGTAGAATTTGAATAATATTCATGCTCCACAGAAAATCAGATAGAAAGTCTGACGGTAGAAGCCTTTTTCTACTGAAGACGACTCATTAGGAAAAAAGATTACTAATTAATAAATATTTAAAAAGAAATATTTTTGCATAAATAATAAAAATCCTTTTGTAATCCTAATTCCTATAAATTTATCCCAATAAAAGGCAATACCTGATGTACTTTACGTTCCCAATTTTAATTGCTATTGCACAGAGAATCGGTTTTCACGGTTCCAGTCTCCGGTGAGAAACAATGCATCCTTGGCACAGTCAATATTTCCACATCAACTTCATCAAGGATCTCAGATTTCGTTGCACCAAAGAAAAGGTTAAACGAACATAAAAAACCGCAAAACATTTTAATTGACTATTCAACTTGAATGTTATTTTTAAAGGCAATTGTGTAATTACATCAGTTACTCGAAGGGATTAATTATTGCCTAACAGGCTCGATCAATCAGCCAAAAATTCTTTGATCAAAAGAAAATCCATTCAATTTAAAAGAAAAATATTCGTTGACTCTGTGAAAGCAAGTTTTTTCGTTGCAATGCGAATTTTTTCTGTTATTAAAAACTATTTTCTTTATTTGAACTCATTTTTAAATAAGTAAAAAACTTTTTTTAAAGAATCGTTTTTTTTTTTTTAATTAACCCGAATTCGCCCAAATTTTTTTTCTGACAAGCCACGGGCGGAGGGGAATACCCTTCGCGGCAGAAGTGTTGCCAAGTCAACTCAGCCGAGACTGGATGGCCACTCTGGCATGTTACCTCGATGATGGGCGGATTCGGGTTAAGGAAAATATTTTTCTAAGTGAATTGTCGGTCGTTAAACTTAATCTTTTCCACAAAACCTGTTTTCGATTTACTGTTCAGAGAGCGTCCATTAATTATTTAAGTCTTTTTTAATCGTAAAACAAAACTAATTAAATTCTTTAATTTCAAAAAGTATCCTACATAATCTTTTTAAACTGCTTCAGAAATTAAATCTTTAAAATAACCTTAAGATTTGTTATAATCCCTTTAAATAGTGTCAATCTCTTAAAATCTCTGAAAATCGCTTGAAATAATTGAAATTTCGTAAAATATTAAATATTTTACGGAATTCTAAATCTAACGAGATCCACTAAAATCATTTAGGTTTTTTTAAATTTATTCAATTCTCGATAATTTGTTGAAATCTGCCCGAATTTTTCGAAATCCCTTATAATATATTAAAATCTTTCAAGAGACATTAAAATTTCTTCAAATCACTTTAAATCCTCCATACAATTCAGATATTCTTTAAAATTCCTTTAAATCTTTTAAAATCTCTTAAACTCCTTTAAAATTATCGAAAGCACCTGAAGTCTTTTAAAATTCATTTAAATCCTTAAAATTCTGTGATATATTTAAAAATTTTACGAAATCTCTTGAAATCACTTACGATATATGAAAATTCATTAAAATCTTCTAAAAGCCATTCAAATTCTTTAAAATTACTTTTGGTACTTTATGCAAATCATGTATTTTTTCATAATTCTGTTAAATCTCTTGGAATCTGAGAAAATTCTCTAAAATCTGTGAATTTACATTGAAATTTTATAAAATCCTTTAAAATCATCAAAACATATTTAAATCTTTTAAAATCAATTAAGTTCTTTAAATTCGGTAAAATCTTTCAAAAACCTTAAAAGCCCTTTAAATCCGCTTGAACCCCTTAAAATATTTTTAAATTGTTTAAAATCTCTTGATATTCCTTAATGAAGATCTAATAGAATCTGTCCGAATCTTTTGAAATCCCTTACAATATATTAAAATCAATGAAAATCGTTCGAAAATCTTAGAAAATTCTCTAATGACTCTGGATTTACTTGAAAATATTCTAAAATTTCTTAAAATTCTTTCAAATCATCAAAACCCCTTAAAGTCTCTTGAAATTTATTACAATTACTAAAATCCTTAAAATTTTTTCAAATCCTTCAAAATATTTTTTATTCGTTCAGAATTTCCTCATATTCCTTAAAACCTTTTAAATACCTTAAAAATTCACTGAAATCATGAAAATCCAATGGTATCTGTCCGAATTTTTTCAAATCCGTGACAATATGTTCAAATTTTGCAATCATCCTTATTATTTAAAGCCCTTAAAATTTTTTAAAATTCATAAAAATCTTCAAAATCCTTAAAATATATTACAATCCTTTAAAATATTTCCAAATCATTTTAAATCTTTTGAAATTCCTTAAAATCTTTAAAATCCCCTTAAAATTCACTCAAATAATAAAAATCTAAGGAAAATTGTCCGAATCTCTTTAAATCCCTTACAAATATATTAAAAGCCCTTAAAATCTTTTAAAAACTTTTAAAATTCTGTCAAATTAATTTAAATGATTTATAATTTTTTTTTATTTAGTTAAGTCTTTCCAAGTTTTCGAAAATTCTCTAAAATCCGTGGATTTACTTTAAAATATTTTCTAAATTTCTAAAATCATTTAGGATCATCACAATACCTGGGAATTTCTTAAAAACCAGTAAGCTCCTTAAAATTGTGTAAAATATTTTTGAAAATCCTTTAAACACCTTACACTCCTTTAAAATATTTTTGAATATTGCAAAATCTCTTCAAATTCCTTAATATGTTTAAAATTATGAAATCTGAGCGAATTTGTCCGAATTTTCGTAATTTTCTTAAAATATGTTAAAATCCATTCAAATCTTTGAAAAACCATCTAGGTTTTTCAACATTATTTCAAAAACTTTATTTAATTTATTATTCCTTTCAAATTTCCTTAAATCTATTTCAATCTTAAGAAAACCTTCTAAAATCCACTGATTCACTTTTAAATCTTTTAAAATCCTTTGAAATCATTAAAATCATTCGAAATTTTTTGAAATCCCGAAAAATCACTAAAACACATTTAAATTTCTAAATCCCTCAAAACTCTTTAAAATGTTAGAAAATCGTCGAAAATCCCCGAACATCTTTTGAAATCTCTTTAAATTCCGTTAAGTCTTCAAAATCCCATTAATCTTTCCAAATCAGTAAAAATTGATCTAAATTCATTGAAATCATTCAAAATCCTTTGGTATATTTTGAAATTTTTTGAAATTCAGTAAGATTCCTCAAAATCTACTTAAATTTTTTAAAAATTATTTTTAATTGTGTAAAATCCCATGAAAAAAATCATTTTAAATCCTACTAAAACCATTTCGAATAAGAATTTCAATAAAAGAAAAATGTTATCTCGCTTAAGATGAAATTATTTTACATATATTTTTATATATTGAGTAAAAAATACAAGATCGTACGTAAAAAGTGATTTTAGGAATTATTCTAAAACAATTAATGGACGTTCCCTCATAGGATTTTTTAAATAAACTTTAAACCAAAATTACGGAAGTTTGAGTCATTGCAAAATATGCAGGTGGCAGATTTAACCTTCATGTATGGTCGTGCGGTCCCAGAGACCGCACCATGGTTCTGATAAGTGGGTCCTTCCCTTCTTGGCCTTTATCAAGGCAGCCATGCTCTCATTATTAGATTTAGTTTTAGTTGTGCTATCGCTGAGGTATGTAGGTTGAGAACGTGCGCTCCTCTGGCCCTCATGGACGGACCATGAGACCGCAAATCCATGGCAGCGTAACAATTATATATTTTTATTTTTATTTCTGTCAAACGATTTCAAACGTAAGAATTATTCAGTCAAAAGTGACAAATTAGTATAACCGTGTGGTCGTGCGGTCTCTTAGTCCCCACCATGCTTCTGATACGCGGTCCCTTTTCCCACTGGTGTACAAGATCATTAATAATAGAAGTTCATAATCAAACGTCTATACCTAAAGGTTAGAATCTTATAAAGCGACGTAGAAAATTAAATAAGTGTTGAAAATTAGATTTTACAGTGGGATTAAAAATTAAGATTAAAAATATTGCAGTAACAAATATATCGTAGATTTGGGATTGAAATTACATTATACATTGTGTTTGAACACAAATGAGGACATGCTCGTATGGTACGATTACTATCATAAATCCTGGCACTTACTGAGTAAGCACTTCGAAGTTTAATTGTCCATTAAAATTTCCGAAGGTGCTCACTTTATTTGATTTGAGAGTTGAAACCGTTTTCGCTCGCGAACTTTCTTTGATTTAGTTTTGTAGTCTTTAGTTCGTCATTTAATCACTTTCACTGAACTTCGCAGACGAAGAACGTTTCGAAACTGCAAGGGCTATCGTTCCACTTCAGGCCTTTGCCGTCCCTGTTCCACAATTCGAGACAGTGTTCTTCTTCTCCATTTTCATACCTTAAACAAAAATAATAACATAGAATTTCAATTACATAATTGTTTTAATAAAAAAATATTAACACAAAAAAACAGTCGTGCCCGGTCGTGTAGTAGTGTCTTTGTGCGGCAGAGTGGTCGTGCGGTATCGTGGTCGTGCGGTTGCTTGTTTTTTAATATTCATTTTTATTTCAAAAGAAGTTTTACCTGAATATGCACTAGGCAGCGTCTACTATAATCCGTCCCTTTAATGATAGATGGATTTTCAATTCAAAAGGATAAATTATTAGCAAAAATAGATGACTTAAACCAAATGGTTGATTTTTAGAAAAATAATTTAATTGACAATAAAGTAGTTAAATATTTTACCAAATCGATGAATTTTAAACCCAAAAGATTAATTTTCTACCAAGAAAAAAATCTTCCTCAAAATATATGAATCCTTAGCCTAAAAGTTAAGAAATGGACTAAAAAGTTAAATTTTTGCAAACCAGTTTACTTTTGAACAAGAAAAGGACCATTCACAACAAGAAAGCTAATTTTTTCAACAAAACAGTATTTTTATTTAAATAATTCAATTCTCCACCGATATAAAGAATTTTCAAAGAAAAGACTAATTTTGTTGCCAATAGACTAATTTTCAGTTAAATACATATATTTTCTACCAAATAAATGAATTTCAAACTTATAAAGGATAAATTCTGAACAAAAAAAAGAATAGTTAAATTTCCCGACAAAAAATTAATTTGTAGCAGAAAAAAACTAAATTTCGACAAAATAGATTAATTTTTGAATTAATATTTTGATTTTTAACTAAATAGTTTATTTTTCTGGCCAGATAGTTTATTGCTTACCGAATTGTTGTACTAACAGGCCAAAAAGATTAATTTCTTCACATTACATTTTTCGTTGAGAATTCAACTTTACAATACAAAATTAACTTTTTTGTTTTTTTATTTGAAATATCTAAAATCTTCAAAAATACTTTTGAATTTTCTCAAGAATGTGAATTATGGTTATATAATTTTAAAAACTAATAAATTATATTAAAAATAAAGAGTGATTTGAAATTTTTATCTTGTAATATAATTATTATCTGTATGAAAATTTTTTACATTAATTTTTCTTACAGTATGCATAAAAAAATCTGAAAGTTTAGTGAATAAACATGAAAGAATTGCTTTCTTATAAAGAAAGCGCTAATAAATTACATAAAAATGAAATTTCAAAAAATCATAACTCAGAAATAATAATTCCGGATGACTCTGTAATTTTTTCTTTATGATTTTGCAATTTTGCTAAAATAGATAAATTTAATTATGTACTTAATATGTTTTAAATTTAATAACAAATTTTTAATTGAAAATTTGTAGTTCGTACAGGTTTAAAATGAAAATTTGATCGCTGAATTCTTTCTTTTTCAATTTCCAAAAAATTTATAGGTAAACTATTTTTTTTTTATAAAAAAAAATTGTTCCAGTGGGGCAACACGGCACTAAAAGGAGACTCAAATAAAAAGATATGATAAAGACAGTTCGTAAGAAAGAGAGAGAGAGAGAGAGAAAGAAACAGAGAGAGAGAGATGTCTTGATGCAGAACCTGCTCGGTCGTATGTGTGGCCGTGCGGTCGTGCAACTGTGTGGTCGTGCGTTCGGTCACTCTTCTTTAATTCACTTCCGTTTCAAAAAAAGTTTTACTACAAAAATAACTTAGAGTAAGAAAAATA
>JAUELO010000150.1:2695147-2713549 GCA_032357855.1 Amphibolips quercusostensackenii
ATTAATTATAAATATAAATAAGAGTGAAAGTGTAATCTAACAGCAATAAAAGTGATTTGCTCATTAAAATACCAGCAAACTGCATAAAAGTTGCGTATATTTTCTTACGTCTTACAGATGTTATGTGGAACAATCATCTGAGGAGAAATTCTATCGAGAACATGTGCTCCCTCACGTGCGAGTGAGCCAAGAGACTCGTATTTTTCTCGCTGCATTCATCGAGTACTGGTACTTTGTACCCACTTGCAATGATTCATTTATATACATCGACGGTAACTGATCGATTGTTAAGTACGTTGCATAGCAACGCGCGTCCGTCACTACATACAATACAATTATTTAACAAACCATTGCAGTAATAGTAAATTCCTCATATTGAAATCCAGATTAGATTTCTATCATTTGCGTGGCACACCTGCTCTTGAACTGCACAATGGACAGGTATTCAGTCAAATACAAATGTGCCAGTAAATAACGAGCCCTCAGTAAATTACGTATATTCTAGGTAGCCATGAATTGCGTAATTTATGTGCAGAATTTATTTCGCCGAATCAGAGCATTCCTTTCGGAACGAGTTTAAATTTCAGAGATTTTAAATTTTTTCATTTTTAGGATCATTTTCATGAAACATGTCCCAATTATGAAACAGTTAGGCAAATAATGCATTTTTTATTATATTAATGTAGCGCATGTTTTATTATTATCACATAATTATTAAATTTTAAGTAAAAGAAATTAAATCTTAACAAAAAGTAAGAGGATTTTATTAAAATATTTTAAATTTCAACAAAAAAGATGAATTTTGAAATAAAATGATGAATCTTTAACTGAAATAAGTGAATTTTAAGACAGAAAGATAAATTTTTAATTGAAATAATAATTTCTTAACAGGAATGGTGAATTTTTAATCGAGAAGATAAATATTTATCCATGAAGATTAATTCCCTTCTAAAAAATACGAATTTTTAACACAATATATAAATTTGTAAACAAGTTTTTGATTTTCCAACCAAATTGTTAAATTCAAACTGAATATGATAAATTTTATCAATAATAAAGTTTAATAAAAAGAAAAGAATTTTTAACAAAAAATGGAATAATTGAATTTAAAGTTTAACAAAATAATTTGCAACAGAAAAAAACAGATTTTAAATCAAGCAGTTTAATTTTCAAAGAAATTTGTTAGAAAATTGAACTGCTTGGCCGTTAAAAATTATTTTGTTAATCTTAAAATTTAATTATTCCATTTCTTATTAAAAATTTATCCATTTACTTTTAATTTTTCAAATGTTTCATTAAAATAGTTGAATTCTATGCTAAAAAGATTAATTTTTAACTAAAATGTTTAGTCATTAACTGCAGTTCTTGAATTTTTAACAAAAAATATACTTTTTTACCACAAACATTAATTTTCTACAGAAACAACTAATTTTCTACAAAAAACGAATTTCCCACAAAGTACATAAGTTTTTCTTCAAATGCTTCAAATTATCAAAGTAAGCAGATCCATTGTTAACATTGTCAACAAAAAATAGAATATTGCAATTCATCGTTTTGAAAAACAATTTTATAACAAAAAAAAAAAGGAATTCTCAGCCCAATATTAGAATTTGCAACCAAGTTGTTGAAGTTGCAACTGAAAATGATGAATTTCCAACATATAATTAAATTTTTAGAATAAAGTTAAAAATATTTAACAAAAAATGGAATAGTTGAATCGCAAGTTAAGCAAATCAATCCTTGACAAAAAAAAACGTATATTAAACCAAAAAGTTAAATTTTCAACCAAAGTGATGAATTTTCAACTGAGATAATGCGTCTTTAACCGGAGTTCTTAAATTTGAAATAAAGTATAAATTTTCAACTCTAAAGAATAATTTTCTATAAAAAAAAGGATTGTGCACAAAGGTCATAAATTTTTTGCCAAGTAATTCAACTTTTAAATAAAAAATCTCAATTATCAACAAGCAGTTAAATTTTCATCCAAAAAACATATACATTTCGAACCAAAAATAGAATTATTAAATTTTCAATTTAAAAAAGTTAATTTCTAACAAAATGACAAATTTTTAACAAAATAGTTCAATTTTCAACCTAAATAGTTAAATTTTTGGTAAGAAAAATTAGTTTTTAACAAGTTAGTCAAATTTTTAACCGGAGATGAATTTTCAATTAAAATAATGAATCTTCAAGAAAAAAAATATTTCAACAAAAGAGTTGCATTTGTAACTGAAAATGATAAATTTTGAACCTATAGTTACATTTGAGAAAACAGTTAGAAATATTTAACAAAAAAGTAAAATAGATAAATTGCAAGCGAAACAAATTAATTTCTAACAAAAAAACGGATATTAAGCCACAAAGTTAAATTTTAAACCAAAGTGATGAATTTTCAATTGGAATAATGCATCTTCAACTAGAGTTCTTAAATTTAAACAAAAATATAAATTGTCAACTACAAAGAACAATTTTTTACAAAAAAAAACAACAAATTTGACACAAATTACATACATTTTTCACCAAGCAGATAAATTTTTTAATTAAAAAGATCAATTATCAACAAACAGTTAAATTTTCATATAAAAACATGTACATTTTGAACCAAAAATAGAATAGTTAAATTTTCTATTTTAAAAAACTAATTCCCATCAAAACAAAAAATTTTCAAAAAAAAAGTTTAATTTTCAACAAATAGTTTAATTTTGAACTCGAATAGTTGAACATTCAGTTCGAACAATTTATTCTTAACACGGCAGTCAAATTTTTTACCAGAGATGAATTTTCAATTAAAATGATGAATCTTTAACAACAACAAAAATTAATTTTCTACAAAAGAGTTAAATTTGTAACTGAAAATAATGAATTTTTAACCTAAAGTTAAAAAAAAAGTTGAAAATATTTAACAAAAAATAAAATAGTTAAATCGCAACTTGAAAAAACTAATTCCTAACAAAAAACCGGATATAAAACCACAAAGTTAAACTTTCAACCAAAGTGATGAATTTTCAACTGAGATAATGCATCTTCAACTAGAGTCCTTCAATTGTAAGCAAAAATATGAATTTTCAACTACAAAGACTAATTTTCTACAAAAAAAAAAGAATTTTTCACAAAGTACATATTTTTTTTACTAAGTAGTTCAATTTTTAAATCAATAAGATTAATCATCAACAAACATTTAAATTTTCATCCAAAGAACATATATATCTACGACCAAAAATAGAATGGACAGATTTTCTGTTTTAAAAAGTTAATTTCCAACAAAACAACAAATTTTTAACAAAATAGTTAAATTTTCAACAAAATAGTTCAATTTTTAACTAGAGTGGTAATTTTCAGTGAGAACAGTTTATTTTTAACAACCGGATACAAAACCACAAAGTTAGATTTTCAACCAAAGTGATGAATTTCCAACTGAGATAATGCATCTTCAACTGAAGTTCTTGAATTGTGAACAAAAATATAAATTTTCAACTACAAGGATTAATTTTCTACAACAAAAAAGAATTTTCTACAAAAAAATAGAATTTTTCACAAAATACATACATTTTTCACCAAGTAGTTTAATTTTTAAATATAAAATATTGATTATCAACAAAAATTTTAATTTTTATCCAAAAAACATATATATCTACGACCAAAAATAGAATAGTTAAATTTCCCTGTTTTAAAAAGCTAATTTATAACAAAACAACGAATTTTAACAAAATAGTTCAATTTTCAACTGGAATAGTTTAAATTTCATTTACGCCAATTAATTTTTAACAAGACAGTCCAATTTTAATGCAGAGATGAATTTTCAATTAAAATCATGAATCTTTAACGAGATAAAAAACAGTTTGCAACAAAAGAGTTTAATTTTCATCCAAGAAGTTCACTTTTCAACAAAAAAAAAACGGATTTTCAACGAAATAGTTTAATCTTCACTTAAAGTAATGTATTATTAACTAAAATGATAATTCTTTAATTGAAATGGTTGAATTTTAAACCAAAAAGATGAATATTTAACCATGAAGAATTATTTTTTACCTAAAAATAAAAATTTCCAACACCATATACGATTTTTAAACAAATTTGTTGAATTTGCAAATAAAAATTATATATTTTTAACCAATAGTTAAATTTAAAAAAAGAGAAAATTTTTGTCACCAGAACATGAATAGGTGCATTACAGTTAAACCAATAATTTTTATATAATAATAATAATAATGATGAATCTTCACCTGGAATAGTTGAATTATATCTAAAAAAATGGCTTTTAAGTAAAATAGTGAATCTTTGACTTGAGTTTTCGAATTTTAAACCAAAAGTATAAATTTTCTACCTCGAACAATAATTATCTAAAAAAAGACGAATTTTATACAAAGTACATTTTTCCACAATATACTTCAATTTTGAAATAAAAAAGAAACATTATCAACAAAATAGTTTAATTCTCACCAGAAAAAAACATTTTTAACAAAAAATAGAATAGTTAAATTTTCTGTAATTAAAGACTAATTTCTAATAACAAAGAAAAGAATTTTCATCACAATATTTGAATTTGCTATCAAGTTGTCGAATTTTCAACTGAAAGTAATAAATTTTACCTCCAGTTAAATTAAGAAAAAAGTTAAAAATATTTAATAAAAAACAAAATAGTTGAATTGCAAGTTAAACAAATTAATTTTATACAAAAAAAAACTGGCCGATAAATTTTTAAATCAAGAAGATCAATTATCCACAAACAGTTAAATTTTCATTTAAAAAACATATACATTTTGTACCAAAAATAGAATATTTAAATTTCCTATTTAAAAAAACTAATTTCCAACAAAACAAATTTTTCACAAAATAGTTTAATTTTTAACAAAATAGGTTAATTTTCAACTGGGATAGTTAAATTTTGAGTTGGAACAATATATTTTCAACAAGGTAGTCAAAATTTTTACCAGAGATGATTTTTCTATTAAAATAATGAATCTTTAAAGAAAAAAATTAATTTTCAACAGAAGAGTTGAATTTGTAACTGAAAATGATGAATTTTTAACCTATAGTTAATTAAAAAAAAAGTTGAAAATATTTAACAAAAAATGAAATAGTTACATTGCAAGTTAAATAAAATAATTCCTAACAAAAAACCAAAACTTAGACCACAAAGTTAAATTTTCAACCAAAGTAATGAATTTTCAAATGAGATAATGCATCTTCAACTTGAGTTCTTGAATCGTAAACAAAATATAAATTGTTAATCGCGAAAACAAATTTTCTACAGAAAAAGCAAATTTTTCACAAAGTACATACACTTTTCACCAAGTATTTCAATTTTAAAATCAAATGATCGATTAATAACTAAATAGTTATATTTTCATCCAAAAAAGATATATATTGTTCACCAAAAATAGAATAGTCAAATTTTCTGTTTTAAAAAACTAATTTTGAACAAAAAAAAACAAGGAATATTTGACAGAATAGCTTAATTTTTAACTAGAATAGTTAAATTTTCAGTTAGAAATATTTATTTCCAACAACGTAGTTACATTTTCAACCAGAGATGAATTTTCAATTAAAATAATGAATCCTCAACAAAAAAAAATTAATTTTTGTCATAAAGATTTAACTATTAACCAAGTAGTTTATTTTTTGATACATTAAAAGAAATTTTAAACAAAATAGTTCAATTTTTACCCAAAGTTATAAGCATTCAAATAAAATGATAAATCTTAAACAGGAATATTTTAATTTTCAAAAAAAAAGATAAATTTTTTAAACAAAAATTATAAATCTACAACTAAACAGTATATATTATATAAATAGTATATAAATTTTCTAACAAGTTTTTGGATTTGCAACTGAAAATGAAAAATCTGTACGCAATTATTGAATAGTTAAGTTGTGAGTTAAACAGATTTATTTTTAACACAAAAAACGGATTTTTAACCAAACAGATGAATTTTTAACCAAAGTGATAAATTTTCATCTAAAATAATCAATCTTCTTCCAAGGTTATCGAATTAAAAACAAAAATTTGAATTTTTTCAACCACAAAATTTAATTTTCCACAAAAAAGACGAATTTTCCACCACGTAGTTCCATTTTTAGATAAGAAAGTCAATAATTAATTAAATAGTTTAATTTTTATCAAAAAAGATACGTTTTTATCAAAAATAGAGTAGGAAAATTTTTTCTTTAAAAGTAATTTCCAAAAACAACGAATTTTCGACAAAATAGTTTTATTTTTAACTTGAATAGTTAAATTTTCGTTAACAAAAATTTATTTTTAACAAGGTTTTTAGCAACATTTTTAACCAGAGATAATTTAAAAATAAAAGTGATAAATCTTTACCTTGAATAGTTAAATTTTACACCAAAAAGATCAATTTTGAACTAAAATGGTGAATCTTTAACTACAGTTTTTGAATTTTCAACCAAAAAGATAAATTTTTAACCACAAAGAGTAATTTTCTCAAAAAAAAGAACTTTTCACAAAGTTTATCAATTTTACAACAAATTTTTAAATAAAAAAGATAAATTATTATTAACCAAGTAGTTAAATTGGCACTAAAAAAAAGATACATTCTCAACCAAGAATAGAATAGTTAAATTTTCTGTTCTAAAATATTAATTTCTAACAACAACAAAAAACTAATTTTCAATATAAATGTTTAATTTTTAACTGGAGTAGAAAAATATTCAGTTGACAAAATTGATTTTCAACGAGTTAGTTAAATTTTCAACAGAAAATGAATTTTCAATTAAAATGATGAATCTTCCAACAACTAAAAAATCAATTTTCAACAAAAGAGTTTAACTTGTAACCAATCATTTGATTCTCAACAAAAAAACGGGCTTTCAAAAGAATAGTTCAATTTTCACCAAAAGTGATGTATTTTAAACTACAGTAATAATTCTTTAACTTGAGTTCTCGAATTGAAAACAAAAAGATAAATATTCATTTATAAAGAGTTATTTTTGGCCGAAAAAGTACGAATATCCGACACAATCTATGAATTTGCAGCCAAGCTTTTAAATTTGCATCTAAAATTGATAAATTTTAAACCAATAGTTGAATTTAAAAAAAAAGAAATAAATTTTTAACAAAAAAGAAATAGTTGAATTGTAAGTTGAATTAATTTTCAACAATAAAAAAAGCACTTTTAACCAAACAGTTCAATTTTTAACTGAAGTAATAAATTTTTTAATAAAATGATACATCTCCAACTGGAATAATTGAATTTTATACCAAGAACACCAATTTTTCACTATGTTTGTGCATCTTCAATTAAAGTTTTTGAATTGAAAAAAATATAAAATTTCAACCACAAAGTTTAATTTTTTGCATAAAAGACGAATTGCTTACAAAATACATCAATTTTTCACCAAATATTTTAAACTAGAAATAGAATAGTTCAATTTTTCATTTTAAAACACTCATTTCTAAACCAACGACAAATATTAACAAAATAGAGTAAATAGAGTTAAACTTTTAAACAAGTAGTTGATTTTTTAACTAAAAAATTAATTCTTAAAAAACAATGTCCTATAATTGAAATTTCAACCGAAAAATATTTTTATTTTAAATAAAAACACTGTAGAATTCTGTAAAAAAAGACAAGAATAGTTGATTTTTTAATTAAAAAATACTTCTTAGTCAATAGAGAAAACAGATTTAAAACAAACTGTTAAATTTTTAATGAAAAATATGAATTATCAACCAAGGAGATTAATTTTAGACCAAAAAGACGAATATTTAACAAAATAAATGAAGTAATCAAGTACCTCAAAAAAAAAAAAAGAAAAAAAAAGGGTAATTGCCTTATATTTCATTTACACTTCACTTTGACCAAGTTTCTTAATTAAAGATGAATTTTTAATCTAGAAGATTAATTTTCAACAAAATAATTAAATTTGCAACCAAAATGGTAAATTTTGACAGAAAAATTATGAATTTTAAACCAAATAAGTTAATTTTTAACAAAGCAGTTTAACTTTTAAGCAAGTACTTAAATTTTCAAACAGAAAAGATGAATTCTTAACGAAAAATATAATAATTGATATATAAACAAAAAAATTTTTTTATCCTGAATCAAAATAAGTCTCATTCATTCAAAAAAGACAAATATTTTACGAAATAGTGGAATTCTCAATCAAGTAAATAAATTTTCCGGCAAAAAGACTAATTTTCTTCTAATTAGTTGAATTGCAACCAAAGAGATGAATTTTGAAATAAAATTATAAATCTTCAACAAAAAAAGTGTATTTTTATCAAAGTAGTTTACTTTGATCAAAAGTGATTAGTTTTTAACTAAAAAAATTAATTATTATAAAAAAAGTTTAATTTTCAATCAGAAAGGCAAATTGCCGAAGAAACCTAATAGTTCATATGTCAATCTAAAAATAAACTTATATTAAATGAAAAGCAGTCTAATTTATTGAAAAAGAAGAATTCTTGACAAAATATGTATATTTTTAAATAAAAAAATTATTTTTCTGCTGAAGAAAACGCATTTTTGATACAATTATTGCATTTTTAAGTGAAGAGATGAATTCTGGAATATAATTGTGAATCTTTAACAAAAAAAGTTAATTCTCACAAGGTAGTTAAAGAATTTACAAAGTGGGTGAATTTTCAAACGAAAAAGATGAATTCTCGACAATAAATGTAATAGTTGACATTTTAATTTAAAAATATTTCTATCTATAATCAAAAGCTGTCTAAATTCTCTAAAAAGAAGTATTTTTGACAAAAATTTAAATCCTTAAACAAAAATGATTCATTTTCAATAAAAATAAAAATGAATTTTCAACCAAAAGAATAATTTTCAAAGCAAATAACAAAGTTCCAAAAATGATGAGATATAAACAATATAATTACATTTCTTACCAAAAATATGAATTTGAAACAAAATCATAAATTTTTAACAAGAAAAATAAGATTTTCACACAGTAGTTCAACTTTAAAAAAAAAAGTAAATGTTCAAACAAAAAAGATGACCAAAAAAACTAATTTCCAAAAAAGGTAAACTTTCAACAGAATAATCACATTTGCAAACAAAAATAATTTCTAACAAAATCATGAATCTTTGAACAAAAAAATAAATTTTCAACAAAGAAGTTGAACTTTTATTAAAGTATGTAGTTAAATTTTTTACCAAAAAAGATGAGTTTTCAACGAAAATCTCTGAATAACCTAAATTCTCCAAAATGCTATAGGATTGTTACAATAATTCTCTCATTTCTCCAAAATCCTCGAACTCTCTACAGCCGTTGAATATTTGGAATCCCTAATGAAGGAATTTTAGAACTTTCAAAGAGATTGAAAATATTTCAAAACTTAACATTATTCCCGAAAAATTATGAAAAGTTTTTAAATTTCTTTTAAACTTCGAAAAGTCCTAAATCCTTTAAAGCGAATAAAAATTCTTTCTAATACATTGTGAACCCCCGTTCAATAAAAAACGATTCTTTAGAATTCTATAAAGTTTTTTGGACGAATGTGAAATCTCCGAAAATTTTTTTCAATTTTTTATAAAATCATAGGAAAATAATATTTTAGTGAATTTATAAATTAACTTAAAATACCTATTTTCTTGTTCTTAGATCTTAAAATCTAATTTTAGCAGACAAATTGCTATTCAAAATATTTATTTTGTGTTATAAATTATGTTTCTCCTGAAATTTAAAACCACAGGTGGGTAAAGCGCAGAATTGATGATCATAGTACTCCTAAACTATGATATCATTAAAGAAGGAATCGATAACGTTAGATTAATTCTTTCTATTTTATCTTATAAATTTAAACGAAAGAAGCCGATTCCTTTGAAACAAAGTTATTGATTTTATTTAAGCCATTAAAAATAAATCTTTCCTTATTGAGAAATGCGAACAGAAATAAGATAAGAAAAGATGGTGAAAGTGAGGTAAAATAAAAAGTGGGAGAGTAAGGGAAGTGATTGGAAATGAAGAAAGAGAAAGTAGTAGAAATAAAGAAAAATTAGGAAAGTGGAAGTAAGGAAAATGAGGAAAAATGAGGGTCAAGAAAACAAGGGAAGGGTAGTAGAAAGGGAAGAAAAAATAATAAATGGTGGGTAACAAAAATTATGGGAAAAGAAAAAAGAGGGAAAAGTAAGATGAGATGATGGAAAAGGAAGTAGAGGATATGAGTAGATGGAAACTAAGGGAAGTGACGAAAAAAAAGTGAAGAAAAAGTAGAGGATGTTGGAAAAGTTATGAGGAATGAGAGAAAGGGTACTGAGCGGAAATCAGAGAAAAGGAAGTAGGAATAAAGGAAAAACGCGTGAAGGTTAACAAGAGAAAAATATGGGTAATGAGGCAAGTAATAGTACGGGATGTATGGTAAAATAAGGGGAGTGGAAATAAGAAAAGTAAGTGGCAATAAGAAAACAGAAAGTAATAAAAAATGAGGGTGCAGAAAGTAGTGAAAATATAGAGATATTAGGGCAGTGTAAGTAGGGGAGATTAGGGAAAATTAGGGGAAGCAAACAGGAAAAGAAGTAGGTGCGAGAAAAATATAAAAAAAGGGATAACGGTAAAATTTGTTAAATGAGGACGAGTGGAAAAAGAGAAAGCGGATTATAGGAAAGAAAGTAGAGAAAGTGAGTGGATAGAAACTAGGGGTAGTGAGAAACAATAAGTGGAGGGAAGATATGGTGAATTTAAGCAGAATAATATAAAGAAACGAATGTAATTAAGGGAAAGCAGGGAAAATAATTAGAAATGAGAATGAGTGAGGAAAGGGGAGTTATAGTTGGGAAAGGATAGTGCGGGAAGTTAGCAAAGTTATAAGAAATGAGAGAATAGGTAGTGAGAAGAAAAAAGGGAAGGGAAAGCAGGTGAATAAAGGAGAATATAGAAAACATTCACAAAGGGAAACTAGGGATAGAGATGGGAAATAAGGATAGTTATATTAAGGAGAATGTGATAAAATGAGGGAAGTGAAATTAAGGCAAGTAGAGGAAAATAAGAAAAGGGAAAATGATAAAAGTGAAGGAAAATAAGGGAAGAGAAAGTAGGGGAAGTAATAGAAAATAAGGGGTAAGAGAGTTGTGAACATAAAGGAACCTTAGGGAAATGAAATTAGGAGAAAATAGGGAAAAAAATCAGGGCATAGGACAACGGGGTAAGGGGAAAATAATATAAAAGGGTTAAGGAAAAATATGGGTAATAAGAAAGAGTGAGAGAAGTAAGAAGGGTTTATGGCATAAGAAGTAGAGGAAGTAAGTGGTTCGAAACTAGGGAAAGTGATGGGCAATTAGGGTAGGAGATATATGGTAAATCAGGGCGAAGAAGTAAGAAGAAGAGAGTGTAATAAGGGGAAGAAGCGGAAATAATTAAAAATCATAATAAGTAAGGAAGAGAAAGTGATAGCTGGGAAAGTAAAGTAGGGGAAGTTAGCGAAGTTATAAAAAAAAACAGGTAGTAAAAAGAAATGAGGAAAGTGAAAAAAAGTAAATTGAGGGGAATAAAGAAAACATTACCGAAGAAGAACTAGGGGAAAATATGGAAAAAATATGGCTAATAAGAGAAGTAAAAGTAGAAAAAGCGTGGTGAAATAAGGGGATTGATATTGAGGAAAGCAAAGGAAAAGAATAAAAGGGAAAATGGTGAAGGTGAGAAAAAACAAAGGGAGGGAAAGTAGGGAAAGTGATAGAAAATAAGGGAAATGAAAGTAGAAGAAATAAAAGGAAATTTTGTCAATGAAACTAAGGGAAATTGGGAAAAGTTAGGGAAAATCAGAGAAAATAAGGGTAAGGAATTCAAGGGATGGGAGTAGAAGGTGTAGGGAAAATAATATAAGGTGATTGAGATAGAATATAGGAAATAGAGTGGGAGAAGTAAGAGGGCATTATGGGAGAGGAAGTAGAGAAAGTAAGTATATGGAAACTAGGAAAGGGACACTAGTGGAGGGAAAGTAGGGTAAATTATAGGCGGAAAAGAACAAAGTAAGTGAGCGTAAATAAAGAAAAGTGGCGAAGATAATCAGAAATAAAAGTGAGTGAGGCAGGGGAAGTAATAGCTTGCGAAGGGAAGTAGGAAAAGTCGGCGAAGTTATAAGGAAGGTAAGGTGTGGTAAGGAGAAATAAGGTGAGTGAATGTACAGAATAAAGGGAAATAAAGAAAACATTAGTAAAGGGTAACTGGGAGAAGAGATAAGATATTGGGACTGTAATAGTAGGAAAAGTGTGGTAAAATAAGAGAAGTGGAAACAGGAAAAGTAAGCAAAAAAAGAAAAGAAAAGTTAGCAAAAGTAAGAGAAAATAAGGGGAGAGAAAGTAGGGGGATTTATGGAAAATAACAGGACAGGAAGTAGTAGAATAAAGACAAATTCCAATAGTAGAAGCAGGGGAAATAAGGGAAAATTCAGGAAAGGAGTTTATGGAAGGTTTATATTGAGCAAGTTTCAAATAATAAAATAGGGTTAAGGTAAAATATAAAAAAAAAGGAGCAGTGGAAAAAGTAGAAGAGGATTATAGGAGAGGTAGTCAGAAAGTAAGTAAATGGAAACGAGGGGAAGTGATAGGCAATTAGGGAAGAAAAAGTAGGGTAAATTAGGGTGGGGAGGTAAGGAGAAGTGGATGAAACTGAGAGATAGTAGGTAAAGTGATGCGAGATAAGTAAAGAGAAAGTAAGTAAAAAAGAGGAGAGAAGAAGTGAGAAAAGTAAGTAGTAATAAGGAAAGTGAAAATGGGAGAAGTGAGGAGAAATGTTGAGAAAAAATGTGGAGAAGAAGGGAATATGGGCATGTGACAGAAAACAACGAAAAAGGAAGTAAAAGAAGCTGGCAAAGTTGTAAGGAAAAAAAAGCGGTAGTGAGGATAAATGAGAGTTGGGAAAGTAGAGGAATAAAGAGGAATAAAGAAAACAGTAGTAAAGGGGAACTAGGACAAGGGATAGAAAATTCGGCATGCTATAGTAGTGGATGTTCAGTGAAACAAAAGAAGTGAAATTGAAGTAAGTAAGAAAAAATAAGAAAAGGGAGAGTGGTGTTATCAAGTGCAAATAAGGTAAAAGAAATTATGGAAAGGTATAGCAAATGAGGCGAGGAAAGGTAGTGAAAATAAAAGCCAATTAGTGTGGTAAAAGTAGTGAAAGTGAGGAAAAGCAGGAGAAGGAAATCACGAAAGGGGAGTATGGGGCAAGGGTCAAATAATAGAAGAGTGTTAAGGCAAAATATGGGAAATAAGTAATAGCGGAAAAAGTGAAAAAGGATTATGGTAGAGGTAGTGAAGAAGTGAGTAGATGGAAACTAGAAAAAGTATTGGGCAATGAGGGGATGAAAAGTATGGTAAATCAAAGTGGAGAGGTAAGGAGAAGTGGATTAAATTAAGGGATAGTAGAAAAAGTAATGGAAGATAAATAAAAGGAAAGTAAGTACAAAAAAATAAAAAAATAAGTAGGGCAAGTAAGAGGTGATTAGGGAAGGAAAATTTAAAGAAGTAAGGGCAAATGATAGAATAGAATGTGAAGAAAGAGGAAATATGGAAGCGTAAGTAGTGGAAGTGACAGAAAACAAGGAAAAAGAAAGTAAGGGAATCTGGAGAAGTTGTGAGGAAGCAGGAAGCGGTAGTGACGAGAAATGAGAGTAGGGAAAGCAGAGGAAGAAAAGAAAGAAAACAGTAGTAAAAGGGAACTAGGGGAAAAGATAGAAAATGAAGCAAGTTGAAGTAAGGGATGTTTAGTAAAATGAGAAATGTGAAATAGAGCAAAGTGAGGAGGAATAAAAAAAGGGAAAGTGGTGTTAGTGAGGAAAAAAAAGAGAAGGAAAAAAAGGAAAATGTATAGGAAATGAAGGAAAAAGAAGTAGGAATACAAAAATTAGGGTAAAAAAGTTAGGGGGCATTAGAAAAACGAAATCAGGCAAAGAGAATAGAGAGTGAGAAGTAACTCATGAAAGGAGGTTAGGGTAGAATATCGCAAGTAAGGAAGAGTGAAAGAAGTAAGATGAGATTATGAGAGAGGAAGTAGAAAAAGTGATTAAGTGGAAACTAGGAAAGGGAAAATGTAATTGTAAGGGGTAAGGTGGGGTAACTAAGGTGGAAAGGCAAGTCGAAGTGAGTGTAATTAAGGGGAAGTAAAAGAAATAATTAGAAATGAGAATGAGTGAGGAAGGGGAAGTGATAGCTGGGGAAGGGAAGAAGGAGAATCGAAGATTTAGGTGGAGAAGTGAGGGGAGAAGTAGGGGACGAAAAAAGTTGGGGCGGTGGATAAAGAAGTGTGGAGTGGGGAAGTAAGAGGAAAACTATAGGTAGGGGGAGTTTGAACTATTTAATTAACGTCTCAGTGGGTTAAGAAACCCTATTTTGTTTTTCCGGGACGCCTAATTGTCTAATTTTTCTTATCTTCTAAAAGGCCAAATTTTTCAGAGTTGATGTTTTATATACAAAAATGATAATGAAAAGTGAAATATTTGCTGAAATCAGTCTCTCTAAAATCAGTGAATTTATGGTACAAACTGGTCGACGGGACAGCCAGCCGATAGGCAATGCATAGCAATGCAACAATTAAAGCTTAATTTTATTCCAGCGCACACTGAACTCCGACCTTTAGTCGCGAGTTGTACACGTGTCAAAAGCACGCAACACAACCTGGAAAAATCATTTTGAGACACGGGAAAATCGGCGACCTGCTTTAAATAGATTTTACTTTTTTTTTTTCTTTAAACGGAAACGAAACCAGTCACTGGCTGGGATTGACGTGAAATCGGAAGCGGAAGTGCGCTCGTCTTGGGATAATAGTCCGATGGGAACGAACCGGCTGCTATTCTACCGGAAATGTCCAGTCTCGAAAATCAGGAACTGTAATGCCAATGGACACAGAAAAATCACAGATTTCACGACTACAGTCACGAAAACCGTTTTTTCCTTTTTTTAAATAATTTTTTATTAAATCAGTGACATTTGTAAGCCTAGTTATTATGGCCTTTTTTGAGTCATAAATAAATACGTGAAATGAAAGTTGAAAAACTTCTTGCTTCTTATCTAAGGTAACTTCTTTATTTATTTCTGGATGAATGCTACTTTTATTTACACTAGAAAACAAACATGCCTGCTAGACGCGAGATTATTATTTTATTTATATGACCCAATTTTTAAATTAAAATACGCAATTAATATCAATGAAATTTTATTTTACTTTATATTGACTACTATATAAAACTATAGAAAAAAATCAAAGAGTAAATGAATGTAGTGTTGATTTCATTTCTTAAAAAATTCTATACAATCCATTCTGGGTCGGTTTTATTAAATTAAAAATTATTCACAAAAAGAAATTGTTTGAGAATGTAATAAATGTTTTCTTTTTTTAGAGATTTTATTTTTTATAAAATTGAGCCAAAAACAGTAAAAAAATAGTTATATTGACTTAAGAAACCCGTTCCTTGATCAGTATTTTTTTCAATTATGTATCCAAATATAACATCAATATTAAGAAAATCATTATAAATAAAAAAAAGTTCAATCTAAACAAAAAGTAACATTTTTCGGACTCAGAAAAATATTTTTTGACGAAGAGTTAATAAACATTTTTTTTTGATTTAGCGAAATATATTTTTTTAATCCAAGAATATTTTTTTATGTTTGAAGATTGTAAGGAATCTTTTAAAAAATAAAATTAACTCATGAACTTAAGGATTGGACAAAAATTGCAGCTTTTCTCTAAAATTGAAGTTCAACCACGAAAGTCCATGTAACATTTAAAAAAAAATGGTTTCTGAAGAATGCTAAAGTTTTTTTTTAAATGTGCAGTTACTAATTAATGTAATTAAATGTGCAAAGATCAATTATTTGATAGTATTTATTATCTGAAATAATAGCAAAGAACAGGAAGGACAATATTTTTAATAATAACTAATTAAAACTGATACATACCTTAACTTTAGAATTAATAAAACATTTTTTTAACAATATATAGACAACTAAGCAGTTGCATTTTAGTTCGAAAATAACAGTTTCTGACATTAATTTTAACATTAGTTTTTAAAAACTAATAATTGTTGTTTAAAATAATATTTCCATTGAAAAACTTTGGCATAGCCTATTATTCTACAAATATTGTAAATATTCTTTGATTTTAAATAATTTTTTTAACTATAGCAATTTTAGACGAAAGAAGCTGAAATAACTGAATAAGTTAATTAATTTTTTGAACTACAGCAATTTTAGACGAAAAAATGATAAAATAGCATAAAAAATTGCTTAAGATTGTGAATCTTCTAAAAACCCTAACGATTTTTGTTTAATACAGCTTATTTCTAAAGAAAAATATTAATAACCTAAAATTGTTTAAAATTATCAAACTTCTTTGAATTCTATACCAATACCCGGTAAAGAAAACCCGCCTAAATAACCTAAAATTGTCAAATAATTGAATTTTTTTTTCTAATTTACTGATTTTTTATCACAAGAACCGTTTTCTGTTATGAGACACCAACAAAACCAAAAAATGTGAATTTTATGATTCCGAATTATAATCTGAAAAATCTTATGAATTTTTTTTGTTATATTACAAATAGGAATTTTTGGTGAAAACACTGACATAACATAATAAAAAATCTCTTAAATTATAATTTTTTTAATTTAATTTAATTTTTAAATAACCGATTTTCGGTAAAAAAATGTTAACGTAGCCTTAAATTGTTCTAAAATTGTAAATATTTTTTAAAATTTATATCGATACTTTCAGTGAAAACCGCTACATTAACCTAAAAAAATTAAATTTTTTTCTAAAAGTTTAAAAAAAGTTTGAGTTGTGAATCTTCTGTTAAATATTAATTTTTTTATCTGAAAAATACCAATTTCCGTCGAAAGATGCTAACAGAATCCAATATATTTAAAAGATTCCAAATATTGTTCAACCTATAATCACATTGATCTAAAAACGTCAATTATTAAACAAAAATTCCAACGTAACTTCAAACTGTTCAGAAATTATTATTTTTCTTTTAAATCTTATGATTTCTTAATGAAAATTTATACTTCTTATGAAAAATATTAACAAAATCCGAAATTATTTAGGTTTGTAAATTTAATTTATTAAAAAAAAATTAAAATAAAGCACACCAACATAAAGTTCTTAAAAAATTGTAAATGTGCTATAAAATCGAATAATTTTTTATTGAAATTCTCATAGTATCAGACGAAAAATGTAATTTTTTTTTTAATTTTAAGCTTTAAAATCGAATAATTTTTATTGAAATGAACTATTTTATGTGTTAAATGCTAACATAACACGAAATTGCTTAAAACCTTTAAACTTTTTCAAAATACATTTTTTAAAATTAAAAATAACAATAATTTCCGGCGAGAGAAGCTCAAACAATCTGAAATTGTTCTAGCTTGTAAAATGCATTATATTCAATCCAATTCCAGGTAGAACACAACAACATAACCTAAATTTGTTGAAAATTGAAAATAATATTTGAAATATAATTGTTTTTTATTAAAAATCTAAATAATTTCATTAAAAACATAATATAATCCCAGTATTGTTTCATAATTGTTAAACATGTTAAAATTATAATGATTTTGTTTTTAAATGCTCATCTATGATGTGAAACTGCAATTAAACTTAAAGCTGTTAAAAAATTATTAATATAATAATTTTTTTTTTAAATAAACAATTTTCTGTGGAAAAAAGGTTTAATTATAACCAAACACTTTTCGAAAAATTCAAATTTGATTCCAGCTGCAATGCTTTTTATTTAAAAATGTCGATTTCTAGGAAAACCCAAAAAAACGTAAATTCTTGAAATGATTTAAGTATTTAAAATCGATTTTTTTCTAAATAACGATTTTTGGTGTAAGAACGACAACATAACCCTGAATTGTTGAAAGCTCCTAATGTTCCTTTGTAATATAATTTCTTTAATTTCAAATAACAATAATTTCCTACGACAAGCGCCCTAGCAATTCAAAAAATACTTATTTTTAATGTAAAACCTCATCTAAATATAAAATTGTCAAAAAATTATAATTTAAATGAATTTTTTTCAAATTCATTTTTTGTCAAATATATAATTTAATGATTTTTTTAAAATAAAAATTGCCGATGAAAAAACCTAACAAGAATAAAAAACCTAATATCCCCAGTGGGAATTGCCGGAGCTGAGTACACGGCCCAGTCTTGGTCCAATGTTGGCAGCCAAAGGTCGGCTAACGGAATTGGTCCAATATTATTATTATTTCGATTAACCCAGTGTTGAGCCAGTACTGGCAGCCTATATTGGCTGTTTAAATTTGCTGATCTTCCGCCGATGCTTGGTCTAGAATCGGAATTTTATTAGGCAAAGTATCACTTTCACTACGGGGAATCATGTTGTACGAGGATCAGTCAAAGTCTTGCCCAGTGACGGCACATTGCTGGGCCACGTGTCACTTTTTTCACAGCAAACCATGTTTTATT
>JAUELO010000150.1:2723717-2754369 GCA_032357855.1 Amphibolips quercusostensackenii
TGTTCATTTTCATTTTTTTTTTAATTTTAAAAATGCTATAACTTATGTAATTTTTTTTTTTATCAAAAAAATTCATTTGGGATAAATTGTTGGCCTTTTTGAGTACTACTTATAAAAGTACATAGAATTTTTTAATCTTAAAAAAGTGGTCATAAAACTCTTCAAAATGTGCTCATTTTTTGAATTTTTTTCCAAAATGGCTAGCTAAAGAACCTGACCTTTAATTTGAGACACTATAAGATTATACCAAAAGCCAATCGAATAGATGAATTTTTTCAAAAGTTATCGTGCTCACAGATAGACATACAGACATATATACAGGCAGACAGACGTACAGACAGACAGGCAGATACGTAAAAACTTGTTTTCGGGCTTAGGGGGTCACAAAACGTGAAAATTTGACAAAAATAAGGGGAGGGGGTGAAATTTTACACAAATCTAATACCTTTTCTGATGATAATGTAAAAAACGAATCCTAATGTAAAATGGTTCTAAGAAAATTTGTATATATAATTTTATGCGAGACATTTTATTAGCTAAAATTTTATTTCAGCTTGTCCCGTTTTCCAAAAAGTGAATTCTTCTCATTTTGAATGTATTCTTATGACAAAAATTTATTACAAAGTTTTAAATCTTTTTTGAATGCAAAATTTTGGTTCTTTCCTTTGTTTAAGTACCCAGCATTGTTTCCCCAAAAAATTAAATTTTCACATTCTTATCATTTTTATTGTCAATGTTATTTTCAGGAATAAACCAAAAACTGCGCATCGTTTCAAAACATGATTTATAACAAATTGGTAGATTTTTTTGGGTGGAAAAATTTTATTCATTGATTTTTCTTGCAGCTTGTGTTGTTTTTCTAAAAATTTAATTTTTCTATTATTATGCTGTTTTTTACGAATAGACCAAAAATAAATGACATGTAAATGACAATAAAATTTGTAAATATTTTTTAGGTGTAAAATTTTTGTTAAATCACCTTTTGTCGTATCTTGTATAGTTTGACTGCAAAATGGAATTTTTTTTTTATTATTTTTTGTGGAATCAAAATTAGAATTCTTGATTTTTCAGGTATATTAAAAAACTTGTTATTTTAATTTTGTTAGGTGTTCAAAATGCAACGTTTTCCTTTCTCTGACTTTTTTTCATATCGTGCGTTTTTTTGGCTGAAATGTTCATTTTCATTTGTTTTCTTGGATTTTGTAAATGCTATAACTCCGGTAATTTTAGTTTTATCAAAAAAAGTCATAAGAACATATTATTTGAATTGTTAAGTACTGCTTATAAGCGTACATAGAATTTTTATATCTTGAAAAAATGGTTTCAAAAATTTTCAAAATATGCTCACTATTTGAATTTCTCATCCAAAATGGCTGGCTAACGAACTTGACCTTTAGTTTTTGACACTAAAAGCGTATACCAAAGGCTAATCTAATAGATAAATTTTTAAAAAGTTTTCGTGCTCACAGACCGACATACATACAGACATACATACAGATAGATAGACAAAGATACAGACAGACATACATACAGACATACATATATACAGACAAAAACGTTCGTAAAAACCTGTTTTTCGGTTTCAGGTGTTCTCAAAACGTAAAAATTTGACAAAAACCGGGGGAGGGGGCAAATTTCACACAAATCTAATACCTTCTCATTATAGGATGAGAATGTAAAAAAAGTTGTCCAAACAGTGAAAGTCTCATACCTCCGACATTTTTTTGAATTTTCGAAAAATATTTGCTGGCATTTTTGTTCACCACCAAGCAATCATACATCCCGAATTACAGTCAAATCCCATTCTGACACGAAAATTCCCATTATCAGTTGACGTGGACGGACATAGGTCTAGAATCCTAAATTGCAGACGCATTGTTGAATGTTTATTTAAGAATGGTCAAGAGCAAGGACGATCGAAAGGTGCATAAAATCACTGAATTGATCTACTTTTACACGGTGTATTGAGGACAAGTACTTGACCCTGAGCTGAAGTCTCATAATCGTACTATTATACCTGTGAAGGTGGATCTATGATATGATCAAATCTATCAAGATTAAAGAAAGTTGACTGGTCATTCTGTTGAAAGAAAAGCAAGGTATATGAGCACCTTCGTTTTTATGAGCTCCTTCCAATAGGAAATACAAAGCAAAATTACCCTTTACTTCTATCGCTCCTATTCAATCACGTAATGGACTGAACAAAATTCCAACTGGAAGAGCTTTCTTTTCAGCTAACTCAATTATCTAAAAAAGATCAAGGATCATACTTTTAGCTTTCACTTTTTTTTAAAAATGAAGAACAATTTTTTGTTACTTTTTCAAAATTGTATGGCCGTGGAATGGTTTAGGCCTATCTGGCTTTCACAATCTTTAATATTTATTAATGAACCTGGCATTAGAGGATCTAGAGGAAAGTTTTGATTTGTCCTTTCACGATTCTAAATTAGGGATTAAAAAATAGAACCAGTGAATACCTTTGAAAAATTAATAACTTTTAGCTTAAAAAAAGTCTGTGTCTAGTCTTCCCGAAAAAAATTGGGCGACTTGGAAAAGGGTAATTTATATTAAATATTAATTATTTAATAAAATAAATAAAAAAAATAAAATAATAAAATAAATAAATTTAATATAACATTTTTTTTAAATGAGCTTCATTTATAAATAATAAAAGATCGGAAACTCTGAAATCGCAATTGAATGTAACTTACGCACTTCGAATAAATCCATAAACAAATTTGAATTTTGCGACATTTTTTTACAGCGCGAAATTCAAATCCATCTAAAAAATATTTTTCATTTAAAAAAAAATTTAATTTTAAATGTTTAAAGATCAGAAAATCTAAAATTTTAATTTGAAACTTCTCAATCTAAAAAAAAATCTTTAAGGATATTTGAATTCCACGAAAAAATCTTCCACATTAAAGAAATGTGGAATGCAAGTAATTGAAATTACAGAATTTATAATTGTAAAACTTCAAAATTGCATAATTTTTAATTTCAAATTTCAAAAATATAAACCATTTAATTTTAAATAAAATTGGAGAATTACATCATTTTATATTACACATGTATAATATAAGATTATGTAATTTTGATTTTTTTGTTGGACAATAATTTAATTTTGAAACCTTTTGATATTAAAAATTAAAATTCTTCAATTTAAAATATTTTGTGAATCAAAAGTCAAGTTTTTGATTCTAAATCTTGTTAATTAAAGGAATTTTGAATGCAAATTATCAAAATTGAAAAATGTGATTGCAAAACTAAAATCTTGTATTATATTTGATGGTAAATTTTCAATGTTTAGAAATTTAATTTTCAAGATTTTTTAATTTTATGTTTTACAATTTTTAGAGGTTAAAATTAAAAGTTTTTGAATTTAGAACATGTAGGTTTGCAAACTATTCTGTTTTAAACATTTCTATTTTGAAGATACGTAGTATTGAACCTTTTTTTTAATATTCCAATTTTTAAGATTACCAACTAGAAATCCTTTGATATTTATGATTTTCAAATGAGAACTTCACAAATTTTTAGAAATAAAAATTCTTAAGCGTCGATTATTTAGAAAATCAAAAGTCAATTTTTTAATTATAATTTTTTAATATTGAACCCCTTCGAATGGCAATCCTTAAAGTTACAAAATTTTCAATAATAAAACTCAAAAATTACATAATTTTTCATTATAAATCTTCAGAATTATAAACTGTACAATTTTAAAGATGTACAATTGAAAATTCTACATTGTTAAAGAGTTTCAATAAAAAAATTTCAATTTTCAAAATTAATTTAAATTCTAAACATTTATATTTTAAAGGTATGTAGTTTTTAACATTTTCTGTATATTCTAATTTTTAAGATATACAACTAAACAACATTTAATTTTCACAATTTGCAATTTTAAATATTTCCCTTTTTAATGTGTATAATTTGAAGAAGTGAGATTCTTAATTTTTTGTTTAAAAATATTTCAATTTTAAAGATTGAGAATTGAGAACTCTTTGATTTGAAATATGGACAAATACAAAGTCAAGAATTTGATTAATTTTAAAACTTGAAGGTTAATTTTTAAATAATAATTTTTAAAAATAGTACAGATTTAGAATGTAATTATCAAAATTACAGAATTTTTTATCGTGAACCTCAAAAATTGCAAAGTTTCCAATTGTATATCCTTAAATGTATAAACTATTAAATTTTAAAAATTTACAATTCAAAGTTCTAAAATTTTCAAGATTTTTTATTAAAAATTCTCCAATTTTTAATGCGTATGATATGAAATGATTCAAATAAAAAATTATAACAATTCGATTTTAAACATTGAATAGTTTTTTATTTTAAAAATAAAAAAATAAAAATACTCAAATTTGAATTATTTTGAGGTTTAGGTCAATTTTCAAACAGCATAAATCCTTCAATATGATGAAATTTAAATATCACTCCTGTCAGTACATAAAATATAAATTATCATAAATAGAGAATTTGTAATTGCGAAACCTAAAACTTGCATTATTTTGAATTGTAAATTTTTTAATTAAAAGAATTTAAAGTTAAAAATTCAATTCGGAAGCTTTACAATAACAAGTTGTACAATTTTAAAGAGTTTAAATTAAAAATTCTTAAATTCATAATATATAGAATTACAAATTATTTAATTTTAACATTTGTATTTTGAAGGTATGTAGATTACATTTTTTTCGAATATTCTAATTTTCAAGATTCAGAACTGAACATCGTTCGATTTTCATGATTTGAAATTTTTAATTCTCCACTTTTTAATATGTATAACTCAAGGTAGTACAACTTCAAAATTTTTGTTCAAAAATGTTTCAATTTCAACGACTGAGAATAAAAAACTCTTTAATTTTAGAGATGTGAAAATAAAAATTCGTAAATTCCGTTAATTTTAAAAACCGAAAGTCATTTTTTAAATTATTATACCTTAACATGACACACATTTAAAATTATATCGCCAAAATTACCAATTTTTTTAATTGACAAACTTAAAAATTGCAAAAATTCTTATTGTAAATCTTTGGAATGTAAAATTGTTTGATTTAAATATTTACAATTCCAAGGTCTACAACTTTTACGATTTTTATTTTAAAATTCTCCGATTTTTAATGCGTATAATATGAAAACATTGCAAATACAAAATTTAAAAAATTCAATTTTAAAAATTGAAAACTTTTTGATTTTAAAGATGTGAACATTAAAATACTCAAATATAAATGATTTTTAATGTGTATAATTTAAAATGATTCAAATTTTAATTATGTTTTAAATTCTTTGCATTTGAAGATTAGGAGCTGAAAACTTTTTAAGTTTAGAAATTTAAAAAATGAAAATCCTGAAATTTTTACGATTTTAAAAATCGAATGTCAAGTTTTCAATTCTAAGTCTCGTAATTTGAGAATATTTCGAATGTAAGTTATCAAAATTACAGAATTTAATATTTGAAACCTATAAAATAGCATTGCATATGCATTTTTAATTTAAAATTCTTTATTTTGAAGATTTATAATCAAAGATCAACAGTTTTAAATTCTTGTCGTTGATAGAAATGTTACTCGAAACTTTTTTTTCTGTGAATATGCTAAATTAAAAAAATGTACAATTAAAAATTCATAAATTTTCACTGCATTTAATTTGAAATTCTCCAACTTAAACGTGTATAATTTAAAATAAAGCAATTTTTTATTTTTTTTTTAAATTTTACAAAACAGAAGGTTAGGAACCGAAAACTTTTTAATTTAACAAATGTAAAATTAGAAATTCTTAAATTTTGGAAATTTTAAAAATTAGAAATCAAATTTTCAATTCTAAGTCTTTTGGTTGGAAAATATTTTAATTTTGAATATTTAGAATTTTTTAAAATTAAGCACATTTTGAATATGAATCATAAAAATTACAAAATTTGTGATTGTAAAATTTAAAAATTGCATAATTTTTTATAGCAAATCTTTGAAATTGACAACTGTTTAATGTTAACAATTAACAATTCGAAGTTCAAAAATTTGAACAATTTTTAATTTTAAAATTTCTAGGCTTTATGGCGTACAATATAAAACGATGCAAATAACAAATTTAAATATTCAATTTTGAAAATTTCATATTTTTTTATTTTGAAGGTATCAAATTGAAAAGTCTCAAATTTGAATACTTTTTTTGAATTTAAAGTTAAGTTGTAAATTAAAAATTTTTTAAATTTAAAAAATCAAAAACTCATTAATTATTAATTATTAAAAGTAGGGAATTTGTAATTGCAAAACTTACAACTTGCATAGCTTTTATTTGTAAATTTTCAAAGTAAAAAAGTTTGAAATAAAAATTTTGCAATTCCAAGTTGTACAATTTTGAAGAGTTATTATTAAAAATTCTTGAATTTATAAAATAAACAAAAGACAACTATTCAATTCTAAACATTTATATTTTGGAGGAACATAGTTTTAAATTCTTTTCAAATCTTACAATTTTTATGATTTGCGTTGTAAAATACAAATTTCCAAATTTTAAACGTTTTCAAAATTAAAAGTCAATTTTTAAATTATAATTCTTTCAAATTGAACACACTCTAAATATGAATTATAAAAATAACAGAATTTTTAATTGAACATTTTGGGAAATAAAACATTCAATTTTAAAGGCTCACAACCTAAGGTTCTACAAATTTGAAGAGTTAAAAATGAAAATCCTTATATTCAGAAGATATAAAATCCGATTTTATTCAATTCTCAAAATTTATGTTATAGGTATGCAGTTTTAAACTTTCATTTAAATAGGCCAATTTTAAAATTAACATTAAAAATTCGTTAGTTTTTACGGTATTTAATTAAAAATTCTCTAATTTTTAATGTGTATAATCTTGAATGATGCAATTTTCAATTCCGTAACAAATTGTTTAAACTGCATAATAAGAGTTCAAAACTTGTTAATTTTAAAGATATAAAATTACAAATTCCTAAACTTTCGAGACTTTAAAAATCAAAAGTCAAGTTTTCAATTCTAAATCTCCTAATTTGAAAATATTTCAAATATAAGTTATCAAAATTACCGAATTTTTAATTGCAAAATTATAAAATAGCATTGCAATTGCATTTTCAATTATTAATTCTTTATTTTAAAGATTTATAATTGAAAAATAGTGATTTTAATCTGTGTCGTTTGAAAAATATTACTTAAAACTCTTTTTTAGAATATATTGAATTTTTGAGATAAAAACTTAAAAATGATTTAATTTTAAAGATTGAATACTGAAATTAAATAAATTTTATAGATTTGCAATTCAAACTTCAATGATCAGAAACTCTAGACTTTTAATTGAATATAATTTTTTAATTTCAGTCACATCTATAATAATTAAATTTTTTTTAAAATAATAATGAAAATTAATTATTAAGCTTATCAATCAATCTATTTCTTAGCGATCTATTTGATCGTGACAAATCCTTCCAAAAAGCACTCTTCTTTAAATAGACTTTAATTTACAATGTTAAAAGATTAGAAGCTGTGGAATTTTCTTAAAAAATTACTTCCTAATTCGAACAAATCTTCAAACATATTTAAATACCGCGGCTTTTTATTGAGCGAAATTAGATCTCCCTTGTAAAAAATATTTTTCTTAAAATAAGCTTAAACTGTAAATTTGTAGAGATTAAAAACCCTTAAAGTTAAATTCAAAATCAATAACCTAATTTTAAACAAATCTATAAACACATTTAAATTTCGCGGCGCTTTTTTATAACGTAAAATTTAAATCTCCCTTGTAAAACATAATATTTTTTTAAAATTTTTATCATAAATATTTAAAGAGGAGAAAGTTTGAAATTAAAAATAAAAATAACTTTCTAATTTGAAACAAATCTATTAACACATTTATATTTCCCGGCGTTATTTTTTATACCGCGAAATTCAAATCCTTCTAAATAATATTTTACTGTAAAATATCTTTAATAGTGGATTCTTAGAGATGAGAAACTCTCAAAAATAAATTTAAAAATTTCAAATTGGAAATTAAAATAACTTTTTAATTTGGAACAAATCTATTAACACATTGAAATTTCACAGCGTTTTTTTTATACCGCGAAATTTAAATCATTTTAAAAAATATTTTTTTTTTAAAAAGCTTTACTTGTAAATTTGTACAGCTCAGAAACCCTCAAAGTTAAATTAAAAAATTAAAAATTTTAAATCAAAATAACTTCTCAAATTGGAACTAATCTATTAACACATTTGATTTTCCCGGCTTTTTATATACCGCGAAATTCAAATCCTTCTAAAAAATATTTTTCATCAAATAAGCCTCACTTATTAATCTTTAAAGATCACAAATCCTTGATACTAATTAGAAAGGCAAGATTCAGGAAATCCTTATGAGAAAGAAAAATAAGACTCGATCAATTAAAAAAAAAAAAGAATCGTACCATTGAGTCTGCCAGGAACTGCTTTTGTTAATCCCAGAAGGACGGCAATCAGAGCGGCTGAGTAAATCTGCTTGATGGGCACCATGGTTGTCCTTGAAAAGGATTTTATCAAACTGACCTAACAAGAACTTCAAACACTATTCACCCATAAGTCTCTTTCCGTTTTTTGCACAAAAAACAAACACTGTATTATTAATTTTTTTTTTTTTTTAATTTTGTTAATAAAAAATAACTTGACGCGCGACTGAGCGATTGACCGAAAGCGAAGCTTGACCTAGCACGGCCAGCAGGAGAATGTCTTGGCACTGTCTAGAAGAATATTTCTGCTAACAGGTAAGTGGTCACCGCGGAGGAACAGCCTCCATTGGTGGAGAGATTGGCCACACAGGTGTAACTTTTCTCTGTCACTTAGGCCTACCACGTGTTACCGACTCACGATTTTACTTTTTACACACACGTGCTTCGTATAAAATTCACTTTCTTTACCTCTGACGCATTTTTTATTCACTTTTCTTATACAATAGACCATAATACGCGCGCCTAATAGACTATTATTTTGAGAATATTATTTATATTATTAACATTAATTTTTTATACTCAACTATAAATAAAATAGTAGATATTTCCCCTTCGATGCTATTGACAATTACTAATTAATTTTAGGTATGGTCGTGCGGTCTTGCGGACCGCACCATGATTCGGATAACTTGGTCCCTTCGATTTGGCATTCCTCAAGGCTGCCGCTTTTAGTAACACTAATTTAAGCTGTGCTTTCGACGATGTTGGTGAGTAATATAATTAAAAGCTCATAAGGGTCCGTGAGACTGCACGTCCATGTCAGCGTATAAATTTTATGTTTCTTTTTCAATTTTTGTAAATGTATTTTAAACACAGGATGTCAAACCAAAACGTGAGCTTGATGCTGGTACTCCAGATTACGAATTGCGGTTGTCCAATACTAATTTTACGTTCGGATTATTTTTCATTTGAGCAACAAGGAACAAATCAGTATTAACATGTGGCCGTGCGGTCTTTCAGAACGCACCGTGATTCTGATACGTGGGTCTCCCTTCGCACTGGGCTGTGAGATTATTATTAATAAAAAAGTTGTTAAAAGTTATTAATTTCTTACTTAGGGAGCGTCCGCATATCACGTAACATTAAATGGTGGGTAGGGGGATCGTGTTTCGTTACGGTCTCTTATGTGGGTGGTGGGGTATATCACCCGATTACGTAACATTTTTTAATTATAAATTTTATGCGACATTAATCTTGCATATCAAAATTTTAAAACGAATGATTTTACTTTATTACAAAATCCATTTTCAAATGTTTCTAAGCATTATTGATAGAAAAGAAAATGAAATTGTAAATGATTGTTTAATAATAAGAAATTATTCTATTCTTAACATTTTGCTAGAACACTATATTTTATAAACTTTCTTACAATTTTAAAGAGATAACAACAATTAATTTTTTGGGCGAAAACTTATTTTATTCCACACTCGACCGAAATGGCCACATTTCGGCCGTGAAAATAGGTACGAAAGTAGAATATATTTCCTGTAAACTGCATTTGCGGAGCGAAAGTAAAAATTGCGAGGCGAAAGTAAAATTAGCGGGGCAAAAGTAAAATTAGGAGGGTGAAAGTGAAATTTGCAGGGTGAAAGTGAAATTTGCGGGGCGAAAATAAGATTTACATTTTTTCTTTTGCAATTTTTTTTTTAAATGAATGTCTTTTAGGCACGGGGGGTTCGGCAAAAATCAACACAAAAAAATCGTCAAGAAAAGACAAAAAAGGGAAAAAGGAAAAAAGTGAAAAAGGTCAGGGCGAAAAGGGGAAAGGCAAAGAAAAAAACGGGCAGGTAAAAGGGGGAATTAGACGGGGGAAATGGAAAGGTGAAATGGAAAGAGGAAATGGAAAAAGGTAAAGGGGTGAGGAGAAAAAGGGAAAAGAGCAGTAGGAAAAAAATGAGAGAGGGAGAATAGAAAAGGGGGAACAGAGTCAAGGAGAAATAAAAAAAGGTTAAAGTTGAAGGGGAAAGGGTAGGAAAGAAAAGTGAATAGGGGACAGAGGCAAAGAGAAAAAGAAAAAAGAAAAGAAGGTCAGGGCAAAGAGTAAAAGGGGATTAAAAAAGGAAAATGGGAAAAGAGGAAAGCAAAGTAGAGAAGGGGACAGGAAATAGGGAAATGGAAATTTAAAAGGAGAAATAAGAAGAGGGAAGCAGACGAAAAGGGGTAAAAGGAACAAGAGAAAAAAAGATAAATGGGAAAAGGAAATAAAAAGGGAAAAATATAAAAAGGAAAAAGGGCAAAGAAAAAAGAAAAATGGGTAAAAAAAGGAGGAGAAAAAAGGAAAAAGGAGAAAGGAAAATAGAGAAAATAACGAAAGTAAAATACAAAGGGAAAAAAGCAAAAAGAAGAAAAAGGTAAAACTGAAAATTGGTCAGAGAAAATGGAAAAGGGGATAAGATGGAAAGGAGGAAAAAGGAAAGAAAAAATAGGAAAAGATGAAAAAGAGCAGGAGGGAAAGAAAAAAATTTACTTCTTTTGCAATTTTTTTAACATGAATATGTTTTAGGCACAGGGGTTCAGCGAAAAATCGACACAAAAAAATCGGCAAGAAAAGACAAAACAGGTAAAGGGAAAAAGAAGAAAAGTGAAAAGGGGTCAGGGGAAAGGGAAAAAGGAGAAAGGCAAAGGGAAAGAATAGAAGGAAAAAGGGGGAATTGGACAGGAAAAATGGAAAGGGGAAATACAAAAAGGAAAAAATGTAAAGAGGAAAAGGGAAAAGGGCAGTAGGAAACAGAAAGGAAGAAAGGGAAAATAGAAAAGGGGAAAAGCAGAAAATGAGAAATAATAAAGGTTAAAGTGGAAAGGAAAAGCGTAAGAGAGAAAAGTGAAAAGGAGACAGGAGCAAAGAGGAAAGGTAAAAAAGGCCTAGGCAAAGGCTAAAGGGGATAAGAAATAGAAAAATGGGAAAAGAAGAAAGCAAAGTAGAGAAGGGTACAGGAAATAGGGAAAGGTAAACTTAAAAAGGGGAAATGGGGAGAGGTAAAGCGGGAAAGGGGTGCAAGGAAAAAAAGAAAACAGGAAAAATGGGAAAAGGAAATGAATAGGGATAAATAGAAAAAAAGGGCAAAGAAAAAAGGGAAATGGGAAAAGGAGAAAGGGAAAGAAAAATGAAAAATGGGGGGAGAAGAAATAGGAAATTAAGAAGGGGTAAATGAAGAAGAAAAAGGAAAAATGGAAAAGTGGAAATTAGCCAGAGGAAATTGGGAAAAAGGAAATAGGGAAAGGGGCAAGAGGAAAAGAAAAAAGAGAAAAAGTGAAAGGAAAAAAATAAATTGGAAAGGGAAAAATCGGAAGGGGAAATGGGAAATGGGGCAAGAGGAAAAGAGTGAATAGGTAAAGGAGAAAATTCTGCTCTTTTCGCGCCTTGTTACATAAGGTTCTATTAAGGAATTCGTAAAGAAATAATAAGCTTTTTAATAATTATAAAATATTTAGGGGGATTTAGCTTTATTTAAGATTTCTAGGAAAATTTTATATGGTTATTTTTTATTTAAAAATAATAATTGTAGGTTTTGAAGATTTCAAAATAATAATTTTGATAAATTTTCAGGATTTGAACAAATTTTAGGCAAATTGCATTATTCAGATTGCAAAGAGAATGAAAAAAAATTCTTTTGACATCTATCGGAAAATTTTTAATAATTTTTTTTGTAATAAATATTAAAAGAAAGTCAAAAAGGTTTACAAAACATTTTTATTTATTTCCTAATTTTTCCAAAAAGTTGCAATTTTGCCATATTATATAATTTTTTAAAAAAATTTTAGTAAGTTTAAGAGATACTCAGAAAATTTGTAACGATTTAAAAATAATTAAAACATGTAGAGATTTTGAAAAAATTTTGTAAGGTTTACGAAAATGAAAGAAATATTCATAGGCAGCTAAAAAAAAACTAAAATTTTTTGTTGAAAACTTAATTTAAATATAAGATTTAAGAAGCTTTCAAAAACTCTAAAAGAATTTTCAAATTGTCAAAGAAAATTGATTAAAAAAAGAATTATCTTAAGATTCGTGTGAAAAATTAAAATGATTTTTCATTTGGCAAATTACCTTCAGAAAAAAATTAAAAAAAGGTTATTAAAGAATTGAAACGATTTCAAAAAATTTCGAAAAATTGTGTGGAATATTTTAAAGCAGTATGTTCAGACTTGGTGAAATTAAAATCTTAAGAAAATTAAGTCAATTCAAGATATATTTAAAAGAATTAAAGAGATTAGGAAAGAATTTGAAGCATAAAAAGACTTTCAAAAATGTAGATTTTCAAAGATTTAGAAAAAAGACTTTAGAAGCCTAAAAATAATTTCAAAAGGTTTCGAGAGAATACACAAATTTTTTATTTTTTTATTTATGGGAGAATTTAGAATATTCATGTCAATTTTCTACATTCAAAATCATTTTTTTTAATTTTTGAAAAAATTTGAGTCAGTCAAAAATATTTTCAGGAATTTGAGAGGTTCTAAATAAATTAGATATATTTAAAAACTCAGAAAAATTTCCGCATTAAATATTTCTTGATTTCTTTTAAACTTCTGAGTATCCTAAACATCTTTTAGAAAGACTCGAATTTTTCCTAATATATTGTAGATCCTATTAAATAAAATAAATTCTATGAACTCTTCTAGATTATTTTTTAGCACATCTTGAATATTAAAAAATCTATTTAATTTGTTTCAGAATCATATGAAAATTATATTTATAAAAATTTAAAGACAAACTGATAATATTTATTATCTTGTTCTCAATTCTAAAAATGTAATACAGCTAGAATTTTAGTGTTTGAAAACTTCTAACAAATAAATATTAATTCAAAATTTTTTATTTTATTATTATTATTTTGTTTTATTCATGGTACTGCAAAAATGTTTTGAATTGGTTAATTTCAATTAGTACTCACATTAGGTACCTTTCATATTTGTATGACATCTTCTGAGAAAAAAAAATATTTTATTTTCATTTCTGAAAGTCAAATAATAATTTTTTTGAAACTTTTAAGAATAACTAAAAAGACAGAGAAAAATAATATTAAATCTGTATAAAACAAAATGCTTATTATTGATATTAAAAAAGGCAAAGTTATGGGAGCAGATTGTTTTTGCTACAAAATTATAGAGAAAATTTATTTTCTCGAAAAAAAAATATATTGCGCTTAACGGGTTCGAAAGTAGTGATACAAAGCTTTAATGTGCTGATAAAAAAAAATTTTTAAATAAAAAAACTTCACAAAAAATTGAAAAATTTTTTGATTAAAAAAAGAAGGGTCATATTGAATATCAAAGTACAAAATACATTAAAAGAAAACCTGTTAGCACAAAATCGAAAAATTTTAACCCCTTCTAATCGTAAAATATTTTTAAAATAACAAAAAAAAATTCTGTATAATGCTTTTAATTTTGAATTGCTATAAGTTTGAAGATTAAATTTAAAGTTTGTCAATTCTAAATCTTCGAAATTATGTATTACGTCATTTTTCCGAATTTTAGAAATCCCAAATGTAGAAGAAAGAGGATAACATAATTACTAAAGTTGAGAGTATATACCTGAATTTTTAAATTGACGAAAATATTTAATTTTCAACTTTTCAAATTCCCGATAATAGTGCCTTGACGAATTTTCAAATCCCAAAAAAAAAGTAATTTGCGGAAATTTGAAATTCCGCTAAATAGTAAATTTGCGAATTATATTTATTTATATCTACTTTTAAGTATACTAATTCACATTTTTTTATTTTATTAAAAATTGACTATATTTGGGAATTCCCCAGGTAGAAAATTAAATAATTTCAGAAATTTGTAATTTCTAATGTATATTCTCATAAGTACAAAATATTTAACTGCAAAATTAAAAAATGCAATCATTTCTCCTTGCAAATTTTTAAAATGAAAAATTTTTTAATTTTAAAGTTTCACAATTAAAAGTTCTACAATTTAGAACACATAAAATTAAAACTTATTAGATTTGGAAAATATCAAGCTGAAAATTATTTAATTTTCAAAATTTATATTTTAATGTTATATCATTTAGACGACTTTTTTTGGATATGTAGTACACGTTTCAAGATCCAAAAACAAAGTATTTTTGAATTTGAAGATTTTTAATAAATATGTATTAAATTTTATACCTTTACGATTGAAAATTTTTAAATTGTAAACAGTAAAAATATGAACTGTGAATGTAAATTTTGCAAATCGTCCCAAATATAGATTTTAAATAACTTGTAAGCCTTGAAATTTACCATAACTTGACTTGGAACCTTAAAAATTTTTTTTTTAATTTTATATTTTAAAAATTCTTGATTAACCATTGGGTAAATGCAAAGCTTTCTTAATCAAAGTGAAAAAAAAATCTTAAATGTAGTTGTTTTGCTTACATTTAAATAAAATTAACAGACGGAAGAAAAATTCTATTGCATTGCGTTTAAATGACAGTTCTCTTATTAGCTTTTACCAATTGGAAATTAAAAACTCATGAATAAATGATACAGCGATGAAAGACAATCTTCCATTCCATTAAAGAATCTAACAAGCCGCGAGAAAAAGTCACTTTTGCATCTAAATTGAAAATCGCTTTTATCTCCACTCTTGGAGGATTTAAATTTCAATTGAGTGTCCTCAACAATACATTTTCTTCTTTGAACAAAAACCTATCTTTTCTAAAAAATCATTTATGACGAAAATTCTTCATTAAGTTATAAAATACAGCAGAAGTTCCAAAAATCACTAATAACTTTGAAATATAATAAATATGAATGAAAGTAATTAAATAAAAATAATATTTACAGGGAGTAATCTCTAAAATCTTATATTTGATTTAGGACAATAAAATTTGGAAAATCTTCACGGGTTCCAAAGATATGACTAAAAATGTCTGAGCATATCTTTGTGGATTTTGAGTCAGTGATTACTGCTCAGTCGCGGGAGCGGTGGTCGCCGAGAATTGGTGGAAATTCAAACCTCAAATTTAACTTTTGATATTAATTGTAAAAAATAAGACAAAAATCTGAAATTTACAGAAACCAATTCTTAAAGTGTTGCCTTTAATTTAATTTAATTGTACCCGAAAAATCATTACTTGTTTCTGAAATATCACACAAAATGTCCAAGATCATCTGCGTCTAGGTTTAGCCAGCGATCACCGCTGCCAGTCAACTTTAACTCGTGATATTACTTACAATAATTGTAGCAAAAATCTAAAATTCACAGGGCGTGATCTTTAAAACCTTGTCTTTAATTTAAGCTAATGAAATTGCAAAAAAAAAAATTCTAAAGATATGACTAAAAACATCCAAGATTGTCTGCGTCGAGATTCAGTCAGCGTTGACATCACAGTGGTCGAAACCCAGAATTCATTAATCATATGATCCTACAGGCTCTATTTTTCAGTTTTTTTATGATCAGTAAAAATTATATTTCTTAATCATTGCTAGCTTAATTTTTTAAATTAATTTTTGTGTGCAATAATATTTAGACAATTCTGATATTTTAATCTTTTCAAAATATGCCAAAATAAATTTACTATATATCAGTATTTTTAACCTGAATTTGTGCTAATGAAATTAATAGTTCTAAAAATTACTAATAACGATAAATATGAAATTTTGTTTTACTATAGGGCTGCACTGTTAAAACCAATATTTTTTTAATCTAGACTTCATTAGATTGATTGCTATATCGATTAATATAGTACAAAGTATCACCAAACGTCAATAATTTCTACCGTTATAAACAATTTTATTAACAACTATTTAATTTTCGTTTTTATCTCTAGGTCAAACTTTATCCCACTGACCTAAATTTAATCTGTTTCATAAATAAATTTCTTTTTTGAAATAGTGTCAAAAGTCCATAAATTCAATTTTTATGATAAATGTGGTAAACAATTTTTTAATTAAAAGAGTATCTTCTGGAAAAAAAAGGTTTTTTTCCTGAAATCTTCTTAAAAGCCAGCTAATGTTGGCAATTTATTAAAGCATTTTGCATCTAATTAAGTTACCGATTTTTATAAACAAATTATTAGAAAAATTTGCAACTATACCAGTTTTGTACATAAATAGGTGATTTTGTTTCTAAATGTGTGAAATGTGCGAAATACGTGGATATTGATATTGCAATAAATTTGCTGAATTATTTTGTTTATAACAATCTTTATGTTCTATTATTAGCCTAAAATATCTTCATTTATTTAATTAAGTATCAATATCTACGTATGAATTTCGAAAAGAAGACACAAAAAACTTTTTTATATGTAACACTTTTATAGTTGCAGATTTGTCTAATGATTTGCTTATAATAATCTTTATTAATAATACCAGCAAAATTGTTTGCTAAAATATCGATATTAGCTCACCTTTATAAATATAATTTAAGAAATTTTTCCTAGAAGAACCTATTTAATTAGGACATTTTTTTGATAATTTGTTTTAAAAAATCGTGGGTTAACTTAAAAAAAAAATAAAAAATAATATTATAAGCTTCCTTCTAAATAGATTTAATAAAAAAAAATAACTGCTTTCAGGAAAAACAGTTGAACTAGCACATTTGTTTAATAATTTGTTCATAAAAACCTTAAATTTAATAACCTGCAAAATATATTATGGATATGTCAATATTAGCTTTCTTCCACGTTGATTTACTAGAAGAAGTAACGTTTATCTAAAAAAGGATGTTTAATTAAGACGTTTGTTTAATTATTTTTTTATAACAATCGATAAATTAATTGCGAGCAAAATATCATAATAGAATATCAATATTAGCTTACCGTGAAAAAAATTTAATAAAAAAAAACTTTTTCCAAGAAAAAACCGTTGAATTAGGACATTTGTTAATTTATTTGTTCATAAAATTCGTAAATTTTTATAAGTAGCAAAATATTTTGATAGAATATCAATATTAGTTTCCTTTCAAGATGATATAGAAGAAAAGAATAACATTTCTTCAAAAAAAAAATATTTGTGACATTTGTTTATTATATTTGTTATCACCAATTAAATTTATTTACTTTAAACAATAGGAATCTAACACATAAACATTGTTTATAACAAGAGTAATATTTGCAGCTGAATGTTCAAAACTGAATGCTTCTAAACAAAAAAAAGTCTGATTTTTTATTTTTTTTTTGTGGACCTAATTATTTAAACAAATAGAGCTTTAAAATTAGACAGCTTACAAATATTTTCTGTTTCTCATAAGAAATGAACGAAAGAGAATGGAATAAAAATAGAATAGAATAGAAATCAAGAAAGAATAAATGAATAAAAAAAATGAAAATAAAAATAATAAAAATGAAAATAAAAAAAAATTTTTCGAATAAAGAAAAAATAGAATACAATAGAAATAAACCATAAATCAACGATCACTATTCTCATAAAAATTTTTAAAAACAAATTGTGAGTTTTTGTATTTCATCGATCTCACAGTATTTTTTTATCACCAGACAATTTTAAAATTAATAAAAAATTATGATTTGTAATAACAGAAAAATTAACCCATAAATATTGTTATTGGTAATAACAAAATTATAAACAAAATAATAGATTCAAAATTTTAAAACGGAATTTTTGTACACTGTTTAATGTTGCAGGTACCTCGATAGCAACTATGCACAAAGAAATTGTGTCACCATCTTGCACATTTTGTTGTTGCTAACAATATTATGAACAAATATCAAATGTAGATTTTTTCACAAAAAAAAAATACTTTTTTTAATTAAAAGTTATTGCAGGTATAAAACCATAATAATTTTGATCAAGAAAGTGTGTCACAAGCTCTCGATTGTTATTATTATTATTAATAATATAATGAACAAAAAATTAATTTGGAATTTTTTAACAAAGTAAAATTGTTTGCTAGTAAATTATGTAAAATGGTGTCAGATACTTTTAATTGTCATTGTAATTAAACAAGTGATAAACAAATTGCATGCACCTTGATAGTTGTAGTTATTTATAATATTACTTATGCAATTAATAATAATTAACAATAAATAATAACATACGGTCTTAATTATTGATTTACGGAATTTTCTTTCACTTTAAAATAATTACAATGAAAAATCCGCTTATTTAGGCGTCAAGTAGCTGTAACCTTAGATTTATTTATTAATAAATTATCAATAAAGTTAATAGTTATCAAAATTAAGTGTATGAGACACATTGCTATTAAGATATCTGCAGCATTATTTAGTTAAAAAATATCAGTTAAAAAAATTTAAGTTTAATATGTTTCTTATAATATTTTTATCAACAATAACAATATTTGACGTTTAAATTTTACTATGTTCACAAATCACAGTTTTTCATTTTTCAAATGGTTGGATAAGAAAAAAGCCGCAAGATCGACATAATGCAAAAATATACAATTTGTTTATAAAAATTCTTATATAAAAAGTCATTGTTGAATTATAGTTATTTTCAATTATCAACATTACTTTAGCAGAAGATTAAGGCAGTATTACTTTAAAAAGTTTTTTTCTTCGGTGAGCACCGCACTAATATAATTGTTTATAACAATTAGGCTGTATCTTAAACTAAATATTTATAGTTCTAGAGTGTATTTACATTAATTCTGATACATATTTATTTCATTTCACTTTTTTCTTTAAAAAAAAAAATTCTTGCTAAAATATCTATAATTGTCTTTCTATTTGTTTAAATAATTTATTCCACAAAACAAATGGAAAAAAATCCTACTTTATTTTGTTCAGAAAAATTGAATGCTGATTATTTCTTTAACAAAAAAACATAGTAATCGGTTCAGCATTTATGGCAGTAGTGAATTATGAATAGGAAATTTCCGATCCAGCCCACTGTGCGACAGTGCGTCACTCTGCGACCCACTGTGCGACAGTGCGACTGCTTAGACGTTTTTAGTCATATCTCGGGAACCCGTAAAGATTTTTAAAGTTTTATTGACTTGAATTTAATATAAAATTTTAAAGATTACCTCCTTTGCATAAAAAATATTTTTCTGCAACTTTCCTATGTCATGATACGAGTTGAACTTGACATACAAAATTCGGGAAATTCTTAGATTTTCTTAAAACTCCTCACGTGATATATCCTCTTCGTAATGTCCCGAATATCTTTTTTAGGAGTCATATAACGTAAAATTGCCTATGCTTTCTAACCGTTTCTTAGACGTGTCTAGTCTCATTTTTAACCAAATGATTCCGTTTTAAAGTCATTAGTGATTTCTAGTGCCGTTTCAATTAGGAAAAGTAATTTCAGGTACGAAAACGACTAATTTACATCTATTTAGCACCTTTCTTACCAGGCTATCATCAAGAATGATTTATATTGCTAATTATAATAGCAAATTTTTTAGTCTATTATTATTATTATTACTATGACAGGCTCATCACTACAAACTATAATTACTCTCACATTTGCCAATGGAAAAATTTGTGCCAGTTATAAAATCGCGTACGATTAGTAAGGTCACGTTGCGGGCTCGATACCCGCTCCCTTCACTTTTTTTTTGAGCACGTGTGCGTTAATCGAGTTCTGAAGAGAGGCACTACTACTTTTGGTCGAAGAAGGTACAAATATTGCAGGTTCCGCCTACCACTTGAAACTTCTAAGGCACTCGACGAAGAACTGAATACCACCAAGCTGGAACATTCGCTTTTCAATCGGATTCAACGCCAGACGACCTTCATTGCGATTCGCTAGTCTTTAATCCTCCAGTAAATTATAAATTATAAATAAAAATTGCAATTTATAAATATAAATTATTGATAATTATATTTCCTTATTATGGACTGTCTCCTTTCTCTGCGAAATAGGCTCTGCTTATTTCTATTTCAGATTCTTCTGAACATTGACATTAAATTTCTAATGAAACCCCTTTTCTTTAAAAAAATAACTTTCTACTTTCAGATTTTCTTTTGTGAAACATACTTTGTTTATATTTCTCTATCCTAAAAAAAATAGGGGGAACGAAATCATCGAAAATATTTACTCTCATTTGATTGCATACTACGAGAGATTGCTTCAAGTAGCTGTTTTCAGTTTGTTCTTTTAAATTTTCTAGACCTTTTTTTAATTGAAATTTCGAAATAAGGAATTCTAATTTTAAAAATTTACTTTGAAAAAAACGTTAAATTGTAAGGAATTCTTTAATAATAAAGGCAACAATAATTTTTCTAATTTTTCAAACAACGTTTTAAAAAAATACAGAAGGATTATATTCATAACCCCTTGACCATATTAAATAAGGCTTTATGAATTTATCGATTAATAATAATTTAGAAATTTTCCGCATCATGAATTTAGTAAACTAAAATTTCAAGGTGAATTTATTTAATGCTTTAATTTATTTCTGACTTGTTTTAAACATTATTGACAAAAGAGAACATTTAAATCATATTTTTTTTAATATTCAAAAATGAATTTGTTTCTTATACTTCGAATCATACTATAATTTGTAAAGATTTTCATACGTTCAAAATGATGAAAAAAATTAAATTATGGCGGAAAACTGATACTATCTCAATTTAAGAAAAGTGTACTTTGTAAATCCAGCAACTAAAAAATTAGCGATGCCGACAATCAAATTTCTGGGAAAATTAAAAATGGTTAAGATTTATTTTTCGGTTTTATTTTAAGAAATCACTTTTAAGCTTTGAGGATTTGAAGATATGTCAAAAAAAAAAATTTGGAAGATTTTAAAACTATTTTATATTTTTTTTATTTTGTAGGCCTTTTAACAAATATTTTTAAAAGCTTTAAATTATTTTAAAAGATATTCAAGAGTTCCATAAGTTTTAGAAAGATTCACAAAGAAATTCTAAAATATTTTCAGTAATTTTCTAATATTTCGAAAAAGAATAGAAAATGTTTTAAAGCAAAGTTTCTATATTGTTCAAGATTAGAAAATTTTAGATAAAATTTAAATTATTTAAAAATATATTCAAAAGTTTCTTAAAAATTTCGAGAATAATTAAAATTAAAAAAATATGTATTAAAACTGATTTTTTATCTTGAAAAATTAATTTGAAGAGAATATTCAACAAGATTTTAAAAATTACAAAAGATACGAACATAATTTTATGCTTAAAATTATTTCAAACAATTACCAAAAAGTATGTAGATTTTAGAGCTTTCGCACAAAAAGCATAGAAGCTTTTTGAGAATTCAAAAAAGTTTAAAGAGAATACAAAATTTGTTTTTAACATTTCTGAAAATATTTTAAATAATTTTTTTCATTTTACAAAATTTATATTAAGATTTTTTTTATGTAAATTTAAAATTATTTCAAAAAATTCACAAGAATGCCAAAGAAGAATCTGGAAATTTTTTGGGATTTTTTTCCGATTTGCAAAATTTTTTTTAAAAATGAGGAGGGAGTCAAATCATTTCAAAATATAATCAGAAGCTTTTAAAAATAACAAAAATTATGTAAACTTCAAAGGATTTAAAAAAACACGTACGAAAATTTCGATTTTCAAATATTTCAAATTACATTTGTGATTTTTTTCAAGATTCCTGAAAGTAACAAGATAATAGAAAAAATTTCTTTAGATTCGTGGAAATATTAGAATGATTCTTTTTTTTTAAATTTTTTTTAGAGAATATTGAACAAAATTTTATAACATAACAAAAGATTTTCAAAGTTTTTCAATAATACACAAATTATTTTAAACATAAAACGATTTGAACAAAGTAAAAATATAATGTCGATTTTTGGAGATTTGGAACAAAAAACAAAAAAGCTAATTTGAAATTTAAAAAAAAAATTTTTAAATACTAATTTTTTCATTGATTTCTGCTAAAATTCTCAATACTTTTATTTAAAAAAATTTATTTTTAGATCAGGTTTTTAAAGGCTTAAAAGAATTAAAAAAGATTCATAAAATTTTTAAAATGGAATCTGGAAAATTTTCCAAAATTTTCTTTTATTTTTCAAAATTTTTTCACGTCTTCTGGAAAAATTTTAATTATTTGAAAATATATTTAGAAATTCCTCAAAAGTTTTAAATGTAGTTTGAAATTCAAAGAAATTTTGAAAAGCTTAAAACAATGTGTAAATTTTTCAAGATATCTAAATACAATTGTGAAGTTTTTTTAAAGTGTTGATACGTTTCATGGAAATAAAAAAAATTTCATAGAATTAAAAAGATTTAAAAATATTACGAAAGATTTACAAAATGATCGAAACGAATTCAAAAGACCTTGAGACTTTTTTTGGAACAATTTAAGTTATTGAGAAAAATAATTAACAATTTCATAAGTTTTGAAGAGATAAAACATATTTTAAAGTTTGAAAACTTTATAAACTACTGCTACATTTTTTTTCAAGCTTCAAAAAGATTTAAATATTTTTCAAACTCATATTTTTCCTAAAACTCTGTAAAATTCTGTAAAATAAAAAAAACTTCAAAATTTTTTACAGACTGTATAAAAATATCTGAAATGTTTATGATTTTTTTTTTTAATTTTTTAGAGAAACCTAGGGAAATTATATTTGTATAACTCTCAAGCAAATAAGATAGTTATTAGAAATTTTTGTTCAATATTAAAAATTAAGTTTTTCTTCAAATTATTATTTGCTTATATTTTTTTACTTTGAACTGAAAAATCTTTTTTGTTGCAAGGTCAATAATTTTTTTCAAAATTCGTCTTTTTAGATTGAAAACTTATCTCTTGTGGTAGAAATTTTACCTCTTTCTTATTAAAGCTGCAAAGGTTTGGTTTAAAATAAAAATCTTTTTTAGCTTGGTAAGATCGTCTTTTTTAATAAATTTTAATCTTTATGATTTAAAATAAAATAAAATTTTGTCTGAATCTGAATCTTTTTGATTTAAAATAAAAAACCTTTTTTATTTTAATTATCAACCAATATATTTTTCGCTGAAAACTCATCTTTTTGGTTAAAATTGCAAATACTTTGTTAAAAGTCAAACTACTTTGTTAAAAATTTACTTTTTTGTTTACAGATTCATTTTGTTAGTTCAAAATTTAGCTCTTGGTTCAAAACCTAAGAATTTTGTTAAAATTAGTCTTTTTTGTCCAAAAAATAATACGATATTTAAAAATTGATCTTTGTGGTTCAGGATTAAACTATTTTGTTCTTTTTTTTTGTTGCAAATTTTAATATTTTTTATTTAAAATCAAAATCTTTTGGGATTCTAATATCATCTTTTTTTGTTGAAAGTGCAGCTACTTGGTAAAAGTTTGAACTACTTTGTCAAAAAGTCATTATTTTATGAAGTTGATCAATTTAGTTGAAAAATAATATTTTTTGGTAGAAAATTAATGTTGTTAAAAGCAAATTCTTACATTTGGTCGGATATTCAACTATTTGACTAAAAAATAGCTGTTGTGTATAAAGTTGAGATTTTCAGGTTGAAAGATTTTACTTTTTTGTAAAAAAATCTTATCATTCGGAAAATATTTATTGTTCGTGGTCAAAAATACAAATGGTTGCAAAGTAGTCATTTTTTGAGGATTTAATTATTTTGTTGAAAATTTGGCTTTTATGACTGAATTCCACTGTTTTTATAATAAAAATAAAATTTTTGTTGTATTGAAATAACAATTATCACATTTTTCGCTCGAAATTCATCTTTTTGTATAACTATTCTACAATTATATTAAAAAATAATTTTTGTCGTTAAATTTCTTAAATTAACCTATACCTGTATTTTCCAAAAATCTTCTTGAATTATTGCATGAATCTCAGAAAATCATACTTATATAACCTTAAAAACAAATAAATCTGAAAAATAGTTCTTTGGAATTTCCAGTTTGTATTCAAAATTATTTTTCAACTCAAGCAATCTCGATTCATCACCAAAGCTTGTAGTTCACCGCACGGCCACGTATGCATATTGGGAACTAAACTCACCAAAAAAGCGAAAAAGCGCAGAATAAATGTTTAATCTGTGTTTAACTAACGTCTAAGTTGTTTATTGATGGTCGCTTATGGTTAAATAATAATAAATGATTTAATAATCAAAGTAAAGCAGTGAAATTTCAGTTAGCCTTTTTAAGTATTGGTTGGTTTTGAATTTGCTAAATTAGCTTTTTTATTAAACCGGAATCCGCCCACAGTACCCTACATAGTAGGCTTCACTCGTAAAAAAAACAGAGTTTGCTGCCGTTCTTTGAGCTTAAAACCAGCGCACCACTACCTTAAATCATCGAGGTAACATGCCAGAGTGGCCTACAGTCTCGGCTGAGTTGATTTGGCAGCACCGCTGCCGCGAGAGGTATTTGATGACTCAGAGCGATATTTCAAGAAGAAAAAAATTGGGCGGATTCGGGTTAATTGACTCTAAAGTGACGACACGTTGTTTCCTGGCAACACAATTCCACTTTTTTGAAATGGAACAGTGAATTGCTACTGATTGAAACAGCTCAATGTGTGTAACTGACAATCAGTAAGATTTTACTGGTTATTGTAGTGAAAGTCCTCTCATGCAGGTTTCTTTATTCAAATTGTTTGTATTATTATTTATAATAAAATAATGGATACTCTCAAGAAGCGTAAGGTGGCCGTTTGTGATTTTCTTATTGCTAATAGAAGTGCTGACGTGCAGAGTTTATTCATGAAAAAATATTTATGAGAAAATAGAAAGGATGTTTGAATAGAAAAATTCATTTTTAAAAGAGGTTCGGAAGGTGTGTAAACACTGACTTTGTTGTTACATTTTCTGGGACAGCATCAAAAGAAGAAAGGTAAAGTTCTGATACGCAGTTTGAAGATGCTTAAGCTGCGACAAAGTGACGCAAATAATGTCTATTGGAGAGAGTTTTACGGCTACTAGGATACAGGATGCATTTCTGCAAAGTTTACGAAAGAGTGGTTAAAAAAAATTGCAAATGCTATAGTTGTTCTTCTGAATTCGGACAATACTGAAAATTTAAACATTTTAGGTGAATCTGACTTTGAATCATATATGCCATATTCTTCAGAAGAAGATTTTGCTTTCATGCAACAGGTGAGACTATCAAAGTATCAATATAATACTATTTACCTACAGGCCTAAAAAAAAAGGCTGACACTTATCCTTTCTATGTGAATGTATCAGAGATTGGATAAGGTTGTTATCCTTTAAATATTTGAATTTGGGAAGGATGAGCTATGGTTGAAATTCAGTCTCTTATCATCAGTATATCAGTATATCAGTCACACTATTTAACTGCTTTTTAAAGATCCGAATTTATGCCCCCTGATTTTTGATAATGGATTGAAAATTACTTATTTTTTACTTTCAATTTAAATATTTAATCAATAGACAATCAACTGATGCAAAATACAATAAAAAGTTCAATGAAAACCATTTGTCGGATGACTAATTTTTTACAGCATCAATGTTGCCAATATGGTTGAAGATGAAGCACGCCGAAAAAGCAGTTTGGACGAATCCTCATAGTTTCTCGCCCAAACGTTGTATACATATCATGATTAAATGTGCAAAGGAAATAAAGGCATTGAGGAAATCAAAAATCAAAAATATTAGGACTTAAGTTTGGAAGCTTAGGCGCACAACAATTACTACGGCTAATGGTGTGCACATAGTTGCAACAGAAATAAAGCTATCTGTGTTGGATAGAAAATATTGCATAGGTCTCACCGATACTCCATTATCTCCTACTTGTTACATTCGCAAAGCGACACTATCACAACTAAATAATCTAAATCATGTAAAACAGAAAAAAGAAATCGTCTCTAGCTTTTAATTTAGTCTTTCTAATTTGCATGCCTGGATAAGGTTCATGAAGTGCATACTTCATATTGCTTATTGGTTACAAATCTGCAAATGAAGTATCTCCAAAAACAGGATTAGGAAACGATAAAAGAAGCTCAAGGAAGAATTCGGAATGACTTTCAAAAGAAGATGAGGTTAATAATTGATCAACCAAGTCAAGGATCTGTCAAACTCTAATTTTGGTAATACGGCTCGCAGGATTTTCCAGGATAGTGATTAAGTAGCAGCAATAACTGGAGTAAATAAACAACTGATTAAGGATTTTAGAAACATATTACAGATGTTAGCTAGTAGCAAAAAAATTGCTTTTTTCTTTTTCAACGAGTATTTTTTTAGGACAGCAGAACTATATGTGAGCTTATATCCAAGGTACTATATGCCTTCTTCAGTTCACCAAATACTGCTGCATAGGGGAAAAGTTATGATGAATTTTATGCTGCTAATTGACATGTATTCCCAAGAAGCATCTGAGGCTAGGAACAGAGAAATCAAGTACATTCGACATTTCAACACACGACAAATCTCTCCATTGCATACAATGCACGACCTAATTCACAAACTTTTTAAGTCCTCAGATCTTTTTATTGTATTCATAAAGCATGACTGAAAGAAAGTTAAGTTGAACTTGTACTTCTTCCTTAAATAAAAATTCACATATCTGAAATGGCAATTCAGAAAAAAAATTTTTGAATCGACTAAGAAATACGACCTGTGGGCGATTATGAACAGTAAATTCCTAATCCAGACCAGAAGTTCATGTCAAAGCGCCAGGAGCATTATGTTACTGTTTAAATCTATCATTCCGCGTCACTGGTATATTCAGTAACTCTGCTTTAGTTGAGTCACTTATTGGTTCACACAGTCAAAAACGTAAAATTACTGCTTCATTAGTAATAAAATATAGAATTCTGTCAATAGTTCATTACCAAGAGAATTTTTTGCTCTTTTGCAAAATGTTTTCCTAATCACTTACGTCGTTTTGTCTTATAACCCTTAAATTTTTGAATTTTGTAAGTTTTGAGCCGAACATTGATAAATCGATTGAAAATGTAAAGGCTCGGCCAGGAAATGATAAGGACTTTGAGGGGAAGTGGAATTCGCATAATTCACAAAGAGCTTGTTTGCAAGGTATGCCGCCTTCCAAACATATAGGGACAGCTATAACAGTAGGTAATGGGCAGATTGCAAATCGATCGTTGGAGCATTTGGCCAAGTATTATCGCCATTCGAGTGTGGGATGTGCTAATTAGCAGTACAAAGTAAGTTGTGAGGCGGGAAATCGATAGTTTGACATTTCAAAATTGTTATCACTGCAACCCTACATCCGAGACCTGAGAGACATTTGAACTAAAACTCTGCTAATCGCAAAATTAAATATCGAAAACCGATAGCTTAGAAATATGACGACCTCGGGTTTCAATTAGCTAAACATAACTTATAACTTAAATTACATTACTGCATATCGTGCAAGATTTCCGTTTCTTCTAGAAAAAAAAATGGTGCAGACTCGAAAAACGAACGTCCGTACGTTTATACTTATTTCTTACTTTTTTTTCAAATAAAGGATGATGAAGACATACAATTTTGCTAGGGTAGCTGCGGTCCGTACTTTCGGGTTCCCGCGTTGAGCTCTAGTTTTTTATTATTGTACCAATAATTATGTTTCATATAACTTTAAACAAATTGAAAATTAAATTAAAAATTGCGTTGCGACCGTAGTCGTGCGGTCTCATAGACCGTATAGGCGATTTTAATTGACCAAGATATAAATTAAGTAAAATAACCGACGACTTATTCTTTTTTTTATATGTCCACATTGATGTTTCCAGATTTTCATTTATTAATACTTCAGTTTTGAAGAATGCCCGAAATCGTTTTATTTTTAACTTTACAAGTTTGAATCCATAATTTTGCAAGTTACCAATTCTTCTTCCTTATTAGTAATGTGTCCCCTAAGGGTTAAAATGACCTCCGTTTCTTACAAGATCATCTACAAACTTTATAATAACTTGTCTTCACTATTTACAATTATTTGCAATTATTTACATCAATTCTTATATCTGGATCCTTACTTCTATACTACATATTGGTTTAAACAGCAAGCGAGCGATCGAAAGCGAGAGAGGAATAGCGAGCGTGTGAGAGCGAGCGAGCGAGTTGGAGCGAGCGCATCCGCAACTTAATCTACTTATAATACTCCATAATCATTACTTACAGATCTTTTCGTTTCTAGTATATGCGACTTCCGTTTCCTTTTTCTTCACCTTTTCCTTCTTTTCTATATCGTTCTCACTTTGCTATTTTTTTTCTACATTCACACTTGCATTCTATTCCATTCGCTTCTCTAGCCCCCTTCAACTCCTTCATCCACTCCTCACCCATTCCATCCTCCTCAAGGTTCTTTACCACATTCTCTTGCCAAATTCCTTGATCTTCTATTCATCTTCTACATTCTTCTCATACATGCTTCCATGTTTCTTCCTTCCACTTACATATTCTGCACTTTCTGTTCTCTTTCTTTTCCCAATACAATCCCTTTCTAACCTCGTTTTTCATTCTAAATCTTGCTATTCTGATCCATCTTCTCTCTCCCTATCCCTTTTCTGAATACTTTGGTATTCCTTTTTTTCATCATCTATTACACTTTATTATATTTTGATTTCTCAATCATTCCCCATCTTTCCATTGATTGCTTTTCTCTGTCCCTTCTCTCCAATTCTTTATAACATACTATATTCCCCTCTCCTATATCTCTAGCACTAAGGAGCTTGCTTCTTTCTTCTTCTCATCTTGTTATTTCTATCGCCCTCACGCTCCTTTCTTTTACCTCCTTTTAATACTTTTTCACTAATTTTCCTCTCTGCCCTTCCCTCAACTTCGTCTTTATTTGCCATGTTCTCTTTCCCGCTATAGTACGTAAATTATCTCTTTGCGCTTCTTCTTTTATCATATATCCAGGTGTCCTTCAGTCTAGCCCTAGCGTCCACCTTATATACCTTGTTTGTGAACTCTCAATCTTTTTCCTTTCCTTCCATCCCCATATCTCCGCTCCATAACCTAATAGAGGCCATACCAGCGTATTGAGCAACCACATTCTTCTTCTTTAATCTTCTTCTTCACCTTCTTAATGCCATTTCCCATATTTATTTCATTACCTCTGTTGCTTTCTTCATCCTTTCTCTTACATGAGCTCTATAGTCTCCGTTTGCTTGCAAGGTTTATCTCGAATATTTAAACTCCTTTACTTCTTCTAACTTTACTTGCTTCCATCTCCAGGTCCATACTTTCTTTCTTTCCTTTTTTTTTAACCTCATTATCTTTGTCTTTTCTACATTCAAATCCAATCTTTTTCCATTTTAGTGTTTCTCCAATCTTTTAGTTAATCCCATTCTTCCTCCTTCATCCTCTGCCATCAACACTTTATCGTCTGCGTGTCCCAGTGTATATATCTTTTCCTCTTTTATGCTAACTCCTTCTGATCCCTTTTTCTTTATTTCCTTTTTTAAGTCTGCGAATAATATATTAAATAAAAGTGGGCTCAGAGGACATACTTTTTTCACTTTTCTCACTAACCAGAAGCTATTCCCTACTTGCGCTCCCACCTTTACCCGGCTTTTTGTCTCTCTGAAAATTTCCGATACTTTTTTATCAAGCCCTCTCTTATTCCCTTTTTTACCATAATTTTTTTTATTTCGACTTAGTCCACGGAGTGAAACCCCGCTTTTAAGTCCACAAGCACTGCTATCATTGCCCCTTACTTCCTTTTGATTCTTTTATATATCATATAATTTAGAACATATATGTCTTCTGTCACCCCCATTCCTTTTCTGATCCCTGTCTGATTCGGTGGCACAATCTTTCTTCTGAACATCTTTTTAAAATCTCTCTAAAAATAATGTTACATACACATTATACAATGTTGGTATCAGCGTCACCCTCCTATAATCTTTAACCTCCTCCCCTTTGCCTTTCTTTACTATGGCTTCCACTACTTCCTCGTTTTATGAATCTGGCCACCCCTCTCTTCTCCATACTCTATTGCTTATTATCCATGCTCATTCCTTTAATTCTGTCCTCCTATATTTACAGACTTTATTTGGAATCTCATCTGTTCCAGGCGCCTTTCTATTTTTTATTATTCCTAACACTTTGACTATTTCTCTCCTTAATATGTCCTCTTTCTTATCTCTTTCCCTGCCGTATTTACCTTCTTTTATAACTTCTCTCTCCACGCTCCCTAGCAAATTCATAAAATATTTCTTTCATTCTCCCATCTCTATATCCTAATATACTCCTTTTTTTCTTTTTCTCTCTATTTCCTACCTTCCAAACCTCTTCCTCCATCCTAGCTTTCTGCACCTTTTCTTTGAACCTTTTATTTTCCTCTTCTTTCGTTTGATCACACAACTCAGCATACTCCTTCTTTTTTACTTCTGTATTTTTC